>JAQGBS010004648.1:0-10092 GCA_034698545.1 Acrobeloides obliquus
TTAATGGATTACAAGTTCTATAGAAATCTATAACATTATTTCATGTAAAATGCATCATTCTATATTAGTCATTTAAGGCTCTACATACAAGGGATGCTCTCCCAAATTGTTAATCACCAAAATTTTTTCAAAACAAACCTAAAAATAATAATAAAAATTGCAAAAAATAGTATAAACTATGGTGAAATTTGGGACCATATCCCATTGTCAGTTTAAAATTCAAATGCTCTAACATGATCAAAAAAATGAGTATAGCTTTCCCAAGAACAAAATCTATTTTTTTATTTTTGAATTTGGTCCATTAATCAAATAATTGTGCTCAATGCCGGTCTATTGAATTTAGCACCTCGTTTCTCTGCTCTAATCACTTAATTCTATATCTTGCCGCGACTATGTTTTTTTCTTCTTCAAATTTTGAACTTTATCAAAAATGAATTATTATAGATAATTTAAAGATGTTTTTTGTTTGTTTATTGTCAATGCTTTTTTCTGCCTTAATACGAGTTTCTGTCAAAAATCAAAGCATATCGGGGAATTTTTCCATTAGATCTAAATAAAAATACTGCTTCGATTTTTGATGAAATTGTTCACACTAAAAAGAAATGCACTTTAGATAAATTTTTGACATATCTGTGTGCATAAATTGTAAGATTGGTATATTTTTGAAAAAAAAAGATTTTCACATTCCCTTGTTTATGATGTTAATTGTATTTCAATTAATAGACTTTGTGTACACGATTGCTTTATATATTTAGCTAAATAAAATTTTTTTATAAAGTTGAACACTGCGACACATGGCATATTTCCAAAGTGCATATTTCGAAAAAGCTAATATGCAAAAATTCGATTTTCTAAAACAATGAAAAATTCGTTTTTACACAAAATTAACATCGCCAATGTGTTTCCCCCCGTGATCACAAAGCCTTTTATAATAAAACTTTATTCATTTAAAATATTTATGAAATCATAGAAACACTTATAGCAATTTTATTATTTAATTTACGAAGCACTTTTTTAGCGAATGACTTAAAAAAATTCTTTATATGGTGTGATGAAATAACATATAGTCAAGTATTCAAATGGAGCATGTAATTGCAACAGTAATATGCACAATAATCCCACTACATCATTGTTGCATGGAACTTGAAATAAGAGTATGCTGAGAAGGCAAATCACCGGCCACACCAAGCATATAAGTGCCAAAAAAATTTGAGTTGTAATAGTCTTGTAGTACATTTTATGCAACCTAATGGAACTGTGATTTTTAATCTTTTTTATATGACGCACAGAAATTCTTGTATACACGCTATGTATAAATATAGTGGAAGAAAAAGAAAAAATGTAAACAGCCATTAAAATAATCAGCAACAACTTGGCTAATGGGATAGTAAGCTGGTATTTTTGCCAAGAAATAGTTCTCGTTTGATTATATAAAATCACTAGACCAGTCTCGGGTATGTGCGAATCTTGTGTTACGTTAAACACGGATAATATATTCCATGTTTCTTCGAATGTTATTGACAAAAAGATGGATGGCAGAACAAATGCTAGGTAGAATGGAAAATGAGAACTAACCAGAAGCAGATAGTAAACACGAGAATGTTCTATAAAATCATGAAGACGTCCAAGTAACACCTATAAAACCATTAATGACATCAATCCATGTCCTTCCTTATCCTCGTTCTGTAGGGGGGGGGGGGGGAGTCAGGCCATTGATCACGTGATCAGGCACGTATCGAGGGGTAATCAGGGTCCGAAAGGGGCCGGCCCTCTGGGTCTTCGGTACCCATATAAGGGGCCGAGGAATGACCCCTAACTCACATGGAGTGATAACGTTATCACAAAAATCGTTATCACTGTTATCAAAATGTCTACGAGAGGATCTATACTTGCTGCTTCCAGCTATACTTGTTACTCGCGCGAGTTTACTCGCAACGTTTCGACGGGAGAAAGGTTGCGAGTACTCGCGAGGATTATAGGCAAAATCTAGTTGGAGGGGGCAGGACTTGAACCCTTGCCTGTTGGCTGTAGGGTTATGAAAAGATTTTGACGTCAAAATCTATTTTAATCATGTCAAAATCTATTTTCAAATTGAAAAAAATCGAAAAATATTGAAAAAAATTAGAAATTTTTTTCAATTTTTTCCAATTCTTTTCGATTTTTTCAATATTTTTTTAATTTTTCAATTTTTTTCGAATTTTTTTCAATTTTTTTTTTCAATTTTTCCAATTTTTTCGAATTTTTTTCCAATTTTTTCGATTTTTTTTCAATTTTTCGATTTCTTTTCAATTTTTTTCTAATTTTTTCGATTTTTAAAAATTTTTTGTTAAAAATTAATATCATTATCGTGTTCCCCATAGCCGAAAACCCTCGAGTACAAAAAATTATCCGGTTTGGAGACATTTTTTGAAAAAAATGGACTAAGTTAACACTTGACTCGCGAGTTACTCGCAGCGAGTGCTCGCTGCGAGTAACTTGCGAGTCAAGTGTAGCAAGAGACGCGCGAGCACTCGCTGAAAGTAAATTTACCTTACTCGCAGCACTCGCGAGTGAAGTATAGATCCTCTCTATCACTTATCACAACCTTTTTTTTCATTATCATTTTGAACATTACTAGGCCCTAGAGTTCGAATAAAGCCCCAAGGAACAAGGCCCTTGGGTCCTAATTGTTCTGGGTTCTTGGACCCATTGTGTCCTGGGTAAAAGTTTCCTAAAAAGTCTCACCTGAACATATCGATAAACAACCTCAGTTGATAAAGCTATCGTATAATGAGAAGCAGTTGCTAAAAACACAGTAAATAAAATATATCCTATATCAAATCTCGGAACTGTGAACGAATTATTAGAAGCCAACGCCGGGATTGGAAACAGTGGTATGGGCTTCCAAAACCACATATTTACTTCAAAAGCATAGCTAGAAAGAACGGTGTAAAACAGATAATATTTGAACTTTCCCATGGATGTCGATTTTCTCAGCACACAGAATAAGGTGAACACGAACATTATTGTAGTAAATATGAAAGTAATGTTTATGGTTACAAAATAAATTTTTAACAGAAGAGTATTCAAAAGCATTGTTGAAATAAAACTGTAGTCGTAAATATTAGAAAACAACAAATTCAGGTGGCAAGTTTCGTAAGCACAAATCAACTTAATTGAATTTTTCTGAGTTTTACTAAATTTCACCTGCATATATAGAAATCTTGGAGCTACTACACGTGGGCAGGGCACACTTAACAGGAATAAAAATGCCGAAGGAAAAACGTCAAAAAATTTTCTGAAAATATTATATAAGGGTAAAGAATTGACAAGGAACATGTTGAAATTATTTTTTTTATGTCAAACTCACTGGAAACCTTTGAATTTTCGCCTATATTGGGTGTAAGGGTTCATGTTGTGGAAAAAGTGGTCGAAAACTTAGGTTTTACAATGGAAATACACAAAAATCCGGTTCCCTGAGGGGTCGAAAATATAAAAATATGGCTCTAGAAAAAAACTTTGTTCCCACGGGAGTTCCTGGATAGCCCTAAAAATTATCTATAGTGTCCCTACTTTGTTTTAGGCTTGGTTCCGAGCCAAATCTCGAACCATCAAAAATATTTTTTAGCTCTGAAGATGATGGTCCAAAAAGCAGAAAACGGTGCAAGAAATAAGCCGATTTGGAATAATTTTTTTTTAATCGACTTGTTTATAATTTTTCATATTTTATGTGATTTTTTATATAAATTATTTATTTTTTAATTACTTATAAATATACAAGATCAATGCAAACAAAAAGTCAGCTACTTTGATATTAAAAAAGGAATCGAAAATACCCTGTCGATCCTGGACCATTATAATTTTGGGGTCAACGAAAAATTACCCCCCACAAAAAAATACTGATTACGGCACTGATATTAGTCAAAAAAATTTCAATTAGATTAGAAATCTTATAAAAATCACATTAAGCTATGCACAATTCATCATGTAAACTATGATCATATATCACAAGTCATAAAATGAGTTCCAAAAGCTCTTTAAACGATCAAAGTTATAAGAACCAGCTTCATTGGATAGCGTCTGCGTAGAATAGTCATTGTCGGCTGGATTGTGTACCACGTGGTTGTTGTTCGAATTGGCTTCGCATTTGTCCCGAAAAAATTTATTTGTTATAATAAATATAAACCAAAGAAGGAATTATCACTATTAACAAAGCTATCAATATTGTGGCAAAAACAAGTTCGAACGAAAACTGATCAGATACCTTAATTTCTTCGGCTTCAGATAGCCATTTGGAGACCTTTTCTCGGAGCTGGTTCTTCATTTCTGCCGATGTTGTTTCTTGACGGGCACTTTCAAGAGCTATTTCAATTGCCTCCGAGTACTTGGATAAGGCGGTTTTTCCATCAGAATTCGACCAAGCTTTGCGTGCTTGTCTTACCAGACTCTGAGACCGAGATATTATCTAAATTGTTATGTCCTTAGTGAAAGTAAATTAGATAAAGAATATAAAGAATGTCTCTAGGTTAAGTGTTCAACACTACTTATTTAGCATTCTCTGGAACCCTAGTGAATTTTAGATGCAGTTTTTAAAATGTGCGTCAAACGAGGTGACTTTCGCCAAAAAATCAAAGTTCTTAATATTTTATTTTTGTCTTACAATATTTGATTTTAGGAAAAAAACACCCTTAACAATCGAATTTTTCAAAAATATTCGCGGACTCTGAAAGAGCATGGCCGATTTTACTTAACTACAAAAAATCATGAAAAAATGATTTCTACTTTTCATATGTGAAATAATAAGCAAATTTAAAATTTGATTAGAATGGCTAAAATGGCTCAGTGGTAGTAGTCTTTGCTTCAATTCTAAAGGTGGCGGGGTCTATAATCCCACTCGCCGGTCCCTTTTCGACCCCTGGCTGAGACACCTTGTATAAAAACAAACCTTTGATACATCCGAGCTAATACGTAAATTCTTTAAAGCGGAGGTATATGGTTGATCGTTGCTAGAAGATTTATCATTCCGTGTCCTTGACCGTGTTTGAATAGCCGTTTTCGATAATTCGTGCGAAGAATTCCCCAAACGTTTCTTAACAGTCTCGGCTTTCGTTAGATATTCATTTATCTTTTGCCTCAATGCCTTCTTCTCCGAATTATTTTCAGATTCGTCTAAGCATTTGAGGTACAATTCAACAGCTTCTTGTAATAATTGACTGGTAGAACTTAAATCCTATAAAATAAAGGTTCGTACGAAAAAAAGTTGGTTCTAGTTTACACCGAGTTGTTCATCAACGGAGGCTTGAGTCACCAGTTTCCGAGCTTGTGCCAAATTCCGATCTTCAGCCAAAATATCAATTGCAACGAATGGATGGGCGAAAAAATTTTCAAAATTTATTCTTTGCTGTGGATCTCTAATTAGTAATCCTAAAAAGGGAATATAAAATCGCTGAAGTATAGAGTTAACTGGGAAAGCTGCTCGTATATGCACCGGCGGCGCTAGGATTTTTGACTTTTTTTAAGCAAAGGGGTGAAAAGACGCAGATTATGATATATTAACTTTTGCCTCAAACCTTTATCTTTGTGGCTAAAAACGCCTTACAAAAGGACACCATTTTTTCTTAAGAAAGTTTGATTTTTAAAATCGACTTTATTTTGCTCGTCTCAACTTTAAATCGACTTAAAAAACTGTTTCTAGGTCAGAAAAACAATTTCTGATAGTTTAAAGAATAGTTTTGACAAAAGTTTCTTTGCTTAAAAAAATCAAAAATCCTAGCGTCGCCGGTGCATGTATGTATTACCCTAATGATGCTCAAATTTACAAAAAGTGACAATTTTGTGCACATGAAAACATACTTCCTAACAAATCACGACATTCATACGAAATTTGAGCCTGTGGGATTTCGATAGGATCAGGACTTAGTAACTGACTAATAACTTGTTCCATAGAATCAGATGAAAAAGGAGCTCTGCCAAAAATACATTCGTATAATATCACTCCAGCTGACCTAAATAATAATAACCTTTTCATTTGCAGACCTGATCTAGTGTATTTTTAATGTTCTTGGATCGAAAATCTGATTTTTTGACATTTTTTCTGATTTTCATTTCTTTTCATTCCGAGCCCTGAGGTAAGGCTAAATTTCCAACGACAACTTTAAATACGATATATATTACCAAAGATCTACAGTTCCATCGTATTTCTGTATGGTATAAATCTCGGGCGCCATCTAAAATTCGAATATACTTGTAAAAAAATACCAAGCTTACATATAATGGGGAACCTCTAAAAGCAGTTTGCCCCTCATCTGTCATCAATTGAGAAAGCCCAAAATCGGCTACCTAAAAGTCAGTTATAACGCTTGAATAAACGTAATAAATCACCTTAATACACATTTTCATTCGATTCGCAATCAAAATATTTTGAGGCTTCAAGTCCATATGCGTTATATGCCTTTTCCACATGTAAGATAAAGCAAGTGATAGCTGATGGAAAATGTCTTGAGAAAGCTCTTCTGATAGGGAACGATTTTGTTGGATGAAAGCGCCCAAATGTCCACCTCCACAAAATTCCATTATTATAAATATCCAAGATTTATCCCATGAGAGGTCCACATACTGAACTATGTGTCTGAAAGTTTTTATAAAGCATGTATAAAAAAGCGTAAAAATCACAGGCACCTCACGAAAGCTTGGAGCAAATCTCCATTAATAAACTTAACTTACTTATGCTTACAACATTTCAGCAAAGAAATCTCAGTGATAATTCTATCTTGATTAGTCAATGCAAATTTTCTCGGAATGCATTTAATGGCAACTGTCATGCGTAAGCCATGCGTATCACTTCTCCCTATTCCCTTGTATACATCTGCAAAGGAACCACTACCAATTCTAAAAATAATGTCAAAATTAGAGACTGAATTTTTCAAAAAAATAGGGACCGGGCAGGGTCGTATCCAGAGGAAAAGAGGTAATTACCCCCTCCCCTCAAATTTTTAAAAGTCGAAAAAAATCATAAAGGTCCCCAGGATTTTGCCAAAAACTTTTCAAAAATCTTAATGGTCCCCCCATTATGATTTTTCAGTAAAAAAATGACCAAAATTTCATATTTTTATACACAAATTTCCCATTTTTTCAATAAAAATTGTCAAACATTTTTCATTTTTTCAGCAAAAATAGTAATTTTTTGAGCATTATTAGCTTTAAAAAAACATTTTTTTAAAAATGTTCGCCTCGGTGCTGTTTTTTCTTTTATGTAAGGATTTTTCAACAAAATCCCTGGAGCCATAATTACGTTACGGAATAATTTTGATTACGTCCCACCAATGCACATAACTAAAATCAGGTTTGGTGACGGAGTTTTTCGAGAAATTTAAAAAAATTTCAGGTTTGAGAGTGAACCCTGCCCTCCATAATTATGGCACTAGTTGTCCCCAAATTTTTGGATTATTTTCACCCTCGATAAGATTAAAATCACCTTGCCAATACATCAAAACCAGATATGCATTTAGGTAAAGTTGTCACAATATTTGTTTGGGTGCTAGACGACATGATTCATACATTATCCATCTATTCACAAAATAAAGACTGAAATAAATTATGAAATAAACGCATGTGTCAGAAAACATTAGTTGATTCTTGCGTAGTTTTTATAGAAATCAACTAATGTTTGTTTCAAAAAAGGTATTAAAACAAACATGTTCATTTTTGACAAAAAATATTTTGTTATACAGGGGGCGGAGAAGTCCTGACAAAGGATGTATGAAGTCCTGATATTGGATGTAAAAAGTCTTGTATATGTGTGCAAAAAGTCCTGGCATAGAATGCAATAAGTCCTGACAAGTTCCCAATAAAAAGATCTGCAACTTCGTGATGAAGATTGTTGTAAATCCATTAAAGGGGGATGGGGCTACGACCATTTGAGAAAAATTTTTTTTCGTAAAAATGACCCTATTGGTCAAGGTGGCGTTTTTACGCTTTGGGAGTGCAATCGATTTCTCGCTTCAAATTATCCACAATAGGGTCATTTTTATGAAAAAATTTTTCTCCCAAATGGTCGCAAAATGCACCCTCCCTTTAAAACTAAAACTTTTCCATCTTGTCAGGGCTTATTGCATTCTATGCCAGGATTTTTTACACATATGGACAAGATTTTTTGCATCCCATGTCAGGATTTCGTATATTTTTCCAGGACTTCTCCGCCCTCATGTAGTCCGTACTCTGAAAAATAGTCATGGTTGAATTATATAAAACAAAAAACTATGTGAATAAGAAATGCAGAACTAAAGTTAAAAATAATATTTGTATTAAAATGAAAATTTGATATTTCTAACTTGGTGTTTTATATATAGCGTTAGAAATAATGTCAATGCTTAGCGTACACAGAAAATATTCAAGGAAGCCCGACTATCGTAAATGTTATATACAGCCCAGTGGCATAACCGAACCCCAAAAACGGGGGTGGTAATGTAGCTGAATCATAAAAATGGGCATTTTTTGAAAATTATTTTGAAAAAACGGTCATTTTTTTCTAAAAAATCTTTCGGTTTACTCCGCCATGCATTAGGTTTTTTGAAAAAATTGTAGACAAAACATAAGGGGACTATTAGGACAAATTTTTCATTTTTTGGATTTCGGGGGGGGGGGCAAAGATGTAGCTGGTGGGTCCGGCATGGGGGGGGGGCATTTCCCCAAAAAGAGCTGATTTTTCCCAAAACAACAAAGTAGTTAAATTTTTTTAAAGAAAAATGAAGTTTTTCCAGAATGGGCAAATTTGTTAAAATCATTGGCACAAATAGGGGGAAGTTTCCCCCTTCCCAAATCCGAAAAATGAACATTTTTAGTACTACTGTAATTTAGATGAACTAAATCATTGATAACAGAAATTTCCCAAAAATTTTCGAAAATTACAACTACATGTGTGATTTTTTGCGAGGAATCCAAGAAAACGCCGCACCCCAACGCGTGGAAACTACCATGGAGCCGAAAATACCCAAAAAAATTTTGGAACTTTGTGGGGGGCTAAACGGAACCGATCGGTTTTGGGGGGGGGGCTAAAGTACATAAATTCCAAATTTTTACCAAAAACCAACGTGCAAATGAATGGGTATCAAACACAGTTTTTCGATCTATACAGATTCGGGACAGCGTTTTCACGCACATAGGAGTGCGTTTTTTGAAGGATTCCTCGCACAAAATTACCACTAAAGGTGTAATCTTTCGAAAATTTTTGGGAAAATTTTCTACCACTAATGGTTTGGCCATCTAAGTTACAGTAGTACCAAATTTTTTCCTAATGATCCCCATTAATAGGGGACCATTATTTTTGGTCAATTTTCGACAGCCGTGCGGCATTCATTCTTAAAGTTTACACTTTCAGATTAACTTGAAATGGAACTGTTTATTTGGCCATCTGACTTTGGACTTCCTTCGTTTGATTTTGAATGTCTACAATTTATGGTAATGGTACTATTCCTCTTTAGCCCCTCTATCCGGATTAAAGAGGAATAGTGCAGTCTGTAAACTTTTCGGAAGTAACGATTTAGTTAATCCAAAAATCGCATAAAAATGCATTGACTTCAGGAAAGTTTACAGACTAATAGTACAATTGGTGGGGGGGGGGGATCGTAGAGAAATTTATAAATAGAGTTTGTGGCTAGGGTAGGGTTTACCCCACACCTCAAAATGATACGGGACCGTTTTAAATCGGTTGAAAACGGCTCGAAAACGATGAAAAATCACCCCAAAAATGAAACCGGCTTATTTTTCGTCATTTTTGGGATAAAACCTGACTTCAAAAACCTGATTTTAGGAGCAAAAATCAGAAAGTGCTAATTTTCCAATATATTTCTTATAAATTTGAAAAAATTTCGCATCTCAAAAATCAGATTTGACATTGAAAAATCAGATTTTGCCTGATTTGATATCTTAAAATCAACAATTTTCTAAAAAATCAACAGACTTGGCATCCCTGGATTTAGCATCAGTTGTGCAATCGGCCCAAATTGCCATAAAAGTCATTGGACGTCATTCGCACAACTCTATAAAGAAATTCAAGTTTTTGTGGCAACTACTATTTGGGATTTTTTAGGTAGCATCTAAACTATGTGCTGCACC
>JAQGBS010004649.1:0-10090 GCA_034698545.1 Acrobeloides obliquus
GCTCGGTAGTATCATTGTTTGCGTCCTCCATTTTTGTGTAAGATTTTTCATGTGACAGACTCGAAGCCGATGAAGAAGAATAATCACTGCTATCCTGAGCTTCTTCGTTAATACATGTAGGGGTTGATGCAGTGCCAGCTTTATGGTTATCTGCAAGAGATTTCAACCCAACACCGTTAAATAGATCTTCCGGTTTCGATCTGGCTGATATTGTTTGTTTGGCACTAAAAAATTTAACATTATAAAAAACTGGCATTAGGACGGTACACACCTCACAGGTTTTAGCGAAATTTTCATACATTACAAAATTTTGGGTGAACTTTTGCGGGCGCAATTATTAGCGCGCATATGTGAGGGCGCAAAAGTTCCTCCACCCAAAATTTTGCATTAAAAATACAAATTTCGTGTGAAAAATTCGTCAAATTTTGATTGGTGAAGTGTGTACCATCCTAGTGCCAAAAAAAATAATTTGAATGACTACGAGGAGAAAGTGCATCATCATATGCCAAACAAAAATAGAAAAAACTCATGATAAAAAGAGTGAGCTATGAAAAAACTGTTTAGTGATTCATAAGAAAAACATGTGATACGCATCATAAAAAAGTGTCTTCATTGCCTATCAAAGATGGCCCAAAAAGAAGTTGCCGAAACAAGGTTAGGTTAAGATCCAAATTCCAAAGTCCATCGACTAAACAACTACCAAACACGCGCATCAAAGTGTGCAAAAAATGGGAACACCCAAAAAACACGTTATTTGATAGAATCGAGCTTTTGCAAATTGCATGACGCACAAAAATTTTTTCACCACCAAATCAAAAATCATATTGTGATTACTATTGGGCTAGGCGAATGAGGCTTTAGGCTTTTTTTCTGGGGTCCGGTGAAGAAAGTGTAACCCAGTGGAGATAGACGCGGTTAAGGGTTATTTTCGGCAGTGTGACCCAAAATTCAAAGTGGTCCTATCTCGAAAGTTCTAGACTTGGGTTAAAGTTCTTGATGGAAACTTGATCTTTATTTATTGTAGAATAAACCCTATAAAGCTTCATCCTTAGAGTAATATTAGTGCGCAATACCCTTATTTTTGGGTACCTCAAAAGACCATAAAATGGATATAGAATGTCATTGAAAACCTAGGCAATTTCTTATCTATCAAATCTAATCATCAACTAGGATGACAATGAAAGGCATATGTGTAGGAGGAGGATCTTTTCAACAAACAATAAATCCTTTTTCATCACTTTCTTATTACTCGGAAAAAGCAAAAAGCGAGAGAGAAAATAAAAATAATGAAAAAATGACATGTGTTTTTGAGGCTCGTTTCAAAGCTTATTTTGAAATTGATTCGAGAGGTGTTGACTTAACTAAGCAAGCAAGCATTGCGCAACTTTTCAGGTTTTCGCTTTAATGTTTAGCTAAATATAATTTTCAACATACTGCCAATGGTTGTAATTGTGTTGTGTTAACACACACCTGTGTGTTATTGTCCATTTTGAGCTAATATCGATTCTAATCGTAAATAAGATTAGAATAGATTTAAGCCGATTTAGAAGAATAATACAAATAACATACGTCAAAATTTTTGCTCAAAATTCGAATTTATGTGAGGCTGTCAACACAATTGCGACCATTACTTCCTGCATCGATTTTTTTTATAAAAAGCACTAAACATATAGCTAAAATGCAACGTCATTTTCTCGCAAAAACTGAGCAATGTTTAGAGAGATGCGCCGCGACTGGTCTAGACTGTAGCCTCGAACACAAAGAATGGACGGAGCGATGAACATTCATTCAATAGCTCAAAAATCCGAGCAATAACTACCAACCAACACAAAAAGACGACAATTTGAGCTAACTACACAATTATGCATGAAGGAAGAAGAAAAATTGATTGGGCGTTATCATTTGAATGGATAAAAAATAGGAAGCATGGAAATTGTCGTTGATTTTTTCCATTAAAAAAAATTTATGCAGCCTATAAAATTATATGCGATTCCTGTTCATAAAGTAATAAAAATTGTGTCAAATCAAACATCACTGGACATGTTATTTCCATACACGACTCAAAAGCAAAATTGAAATTTTTTCAAAAATTGAATTTTGCTCAAAAATCGAATTTTTCTCAAAAATCAAAATTTTTGCTCAAAAATCTAAATTTTTTCTCAAAAATCGAATTTTTCCCAAATTTTTTCTTTTTTTTCTATTGGGTTGATCAAAAAGTTCTGCCACTTTTTACATGATTTTTGGGCCGAAAATTTTTTTCTAAGATCCATATAGGGGTAACTTTGTGCGGGGAATCGATTGCGCGCATTCCTGAAGCGTGAAACGCTTTCTTGACCCTGATTCAGGGAAATCAGTGTATTTATTGAAGCGAAAATGTAAAAAATTCGAATTTTCGCCTGGAAATCAGGTGTATAGGGAGCTTTTCTAGGCGAGGAATCGATTGCGCGCATTTTTGAGGCATACAAAATTTTTCTGAACTGATTTAAGAGATTTTGCGCGCAATCGATTCCCCTATAAACCCCCTACACAGCTGGTTTTCCGGCGAAAATTCGAATACGTGCCCTTTTTAGAAAACATTTTCCGGTCCAAAAATCACATAAAGTCGCAGAACTTTGTAGCGACTCGAAACATTGATCGAAAAAGTATTTCTTATGTTGTCTCAACATAAGATTATGAATCGCCGATGAATATGAAAACCAGTTCAGTAACACTAAAACAAGAAGACTGAAAGCGCGTCAAGTAGAAATCCATCAAAAAATGAACATTTTTTGTTATTTTAAGCCTTTTGTGGTATCTTCAACGGAAATTGTATAGAACTAAAAATAATCAGAATCAGCTAATTTTCATATGATTTGCATAATTTTGTGAAAAAAAACTGATGAGAAAAATGTCCCATAAAAACAAAACCTGTGATTCCCGAAAAATAGATCCTGAACTATGGTGGACCAGTCGGCAAAATGAACACTGGTCTTTGAATTTTAGGTGACTCCCAACTGATTAACTTGGACATAATATCCAAAATGCAAACGTCTGGATGGGAAAATGTGGGAGCAAAAGTATCGATTTTGCAATTCTTTTGAATGAAAAAACTTGCTCAAGAGTTGAATAGATAAGCCAAGGAAGAATGAAAGTTCTTAAAATGCACTCGCTTTTATTCTAACAAAAAATCGTTACAAAATCTTTTAGAGAAAAAAGGAGTTGGCACGAACGGGTATTTGAAAAAAAAAGAATTTTTTCAATTTTTTTGATTTTTCGAATTTTTCAATTTTTTGCAAAAAACTTGGTCAAGAGTTGAATAGAGAAACCAATGAAGAATGAAAACCAATGAACGTTCTTCAAATGCACTCTCTTTTATTCTAGCAAAAAATCGTTACAAAATCTTTTAGGGAAAAAAGGAGTTGGCACGAACGGGCATCTGGAAGAAAGTTGTTGACTTGGAATAAAAAATTTTTTTCGGCAAACATTTCAATAAAACCTCTGAATAAAAAAGCATTGAATAAAGACTAAATGGCAGCTGAACTTTTTGAAAATACGTTGATTTCCAAGATGGCGTTCAAATTTGAAAAAAAGTGCTCCAAACGAAATTTGCGGTGTCCAAATGAACAAAGTGCATTGGTCTTTGCATTTTAGGCTGCGCGGTAAATCTCGTGACTTACATATAGGTCACGACGTTAAGGGTCGGCACAAGCTATCGTGTCCCCACAAGCAACGGCACAAGCTATCGTATGAAGTCATCGTATGAGTGTAACATACACTCGTACGACGGACGAAATGGCCACAAGCTATCGTACGACAGCTTGTGGCGATTTCGTCATACCCTTACGTTAATTTTACGATCGTACGATGACTTCGTACGATAGCTTGTGAGGCCGTCGTATTTTCGTACGATAGCTTATGCCGTGCTTGTGGCGACCCTAACGCAAGCTATCGTACGGCGCCATTTATACTTCCATCGCGACACGACAGTGCATTTTGCGTCGTGCGACACAAAAATGCACTGTCGCGTCGCGACGGAAGTATAAATAGCGCCTACGAGTGTAAAATACAATCGTACAACGGGCGAAATGGCCACAAGCTATCGTACGAGTACGATGACAATAACAAAAAACGAAAATTTTGGCTAGAATTCTACAAAGCATAGAAATATAGCGCGAATGAAAAATCGACAAACAACTTTCCGACAAACCAGCCTTTCAACTGTTCAAAAAGCTAAATGGAAACATGCCAATGAATAGAGTTTAGAAATAAGATCAACAACAACCTGACCTTTCATATAAAAATAAAAACCGTATGAAATTTCACATGTGAAAAGCACAGAGAAGAGTAGTGGGAGTAGTGATGCAGCTAAGCGTGGTGCTATGACATTTCCTTCTTAGCTTTTCGTGGGTGTAACGCCGCCGGTGAGTCACACTCTTTTTGCATATCGATTGGTTCGTTTCTCAAGTGAGGAGGCTATATACACACACATATATATTCAATTTTCCACCAATAAGATGATGATCAAACAGGCTTACTAGAGCTGTTTTCATTTCATCGAATTTGCACGTTTTCCAATTTTTCGAAAATTCTCTCTCTCTCT
This sequence comes from Acrobeloides obliquus, assembly GCA_034698545.1. Lineage (NCBI taxonomy): Eukaryota > Metazoa > Nematoda > Chromadorea > Rhabditida > Cephalobidae > Acrobeloides > Acrobeloides obliquus. Next base: position 4,580 of record JAQGBS010004649.1, read on the forward strand.
CTTACCTAGAAAAGCAAAAGCCCTGCTTGATTATTTTCATGAGTTGCACCGCAAACCATGGCATGATGTCAATAGCTTGTTAATTAATTTATAAATTACACGTCAACAGAATCGATTAAATTTTATACAAGAATGATAAATAGAATTTTTTGCATTTTAGGAAAGCAGTTTAAATCCCAATAGAGTTTAATATATACATGAACGTGCTAAACTAGAAAGTTTAATAAAAAATTATTAATGCCCAATAAAACAAAATTAGATATAATTAGCCGAAGATGTAAGGCTTGAAAAGTGAACTTTGTTTCCACGACAGGGCACAAAAGTCAATTTTCAAGCTTTAGACCACGCAGTTAAGGCGACGACGGAATGGCGCCCACCAAAAACTCTAGGCCTCCTTGGGACTTCCTCACAGGGGGCGAGAAAAGGTGCCATCACCCACCACCACCCATCACACAGGTTGGTATCACCCATCACCACTGGGTGGTATTTTTCTTTGTCGAAGCGTAGAAAATTCCGCACGGAAATTCTGTACATGGAAATTCCGCATATGGAAATTCCGCACATGGAAATTTCGCACGGAAATTCCGCATGGAAATACTACACATAGAATTTTCGTACGAAAATTTTGCATATGGAAATTCTGCACGGAAATTTTGCATATGGAAATTTTGCACGGAAATTCCCCACGAAAATTCCGCAGTTTAAATCCCAATAGAGTTCAATATACACATATATTCTTATTAATGCTCAATAAAACAAAGTTTAGTTTAAATTAGGCGAAGACGTAAGACTTGAAAATTGAATTTTGTTTCCATGACAGGACACAAAAATAGAGACCACGCAGTCAGGGACGACGGAATGGCGCCCACCAAAAACTCAAGGCCTCCTTGGGACTTCCTTCCATACCTCAAAGGTGCCCCGGATAAAAGGCATCGGCCGGATGAATGGATGACCAATTCAGGGGGCGGGGTAAAGGGAGGCTAAAAAGTAAAAAAAAAGAATTTTTCAAAAAAAAATCAAATTTTTAACAAAAATTTAAAATTTTTGAATTTTTGTAAAAAATAAAATTTTAGCTCAAAAATAGAATTTTTAATGAAAATCGAATTTTTGTTGAAAATACTCATTTTTGCTCAAAATCAAATTTTCACAAAAATTCGAAATTTTTTTTTATTTTGTGAATATCGAATTTTTTGTACCAAAGTTTCGATGACCGCATCACTATAGTCCGTTTCAGCCTCAACTATAAAAAAGCTGGACCCAAAATCCGAAGTTAGCATCCCGTCCGATCTAGCAAGTTAAGCAACGTTGGGCCAACGTTGATATCGTTTTTTAGGTTCAATCCCCATCCGTTTCCTTGTGTCCAAATTCGTTAAAAAATTTTGCATATGGGCGTTTTGATGTGAAAGACTGGGGGCTTTTTGCACATGCCCAACGTCCCGGGGCCAGAGGATTCCACATGCTCAAGGCTTCGGAAACCGAACTTAGACGCTCCGAGCCCAATGTTGCTTAACTTGCCAGATCGGACGGTCCGGCGGCGTACCGAGAGAACTATGCTTCCTCTTTTTTGCTCACTTGTCACTAATCAAGTACAACAATCGACCCCAGGGGGTTGGTGTTGGAACCAATTTTGGGTCCAGCTTTTTTAGTTGGAGCTGAAACGGACTATAGCCTCCGGTACTAAACCAACAAAGCGTAAAAATTCTCCCACTTTCATAAACCTCCAGCGACAAACAACAGATGTTATAACGTTAAAAAAAGGCCAATTCCGATAATTAAATAAAACCAAAACATATTAATGTATTAATTGGTTGATGTTAGACACCAATTGAAAACGAAAGCACTCTCGCATTTAATTTTCGGCTTAGCGACATAGCAACCGAAGGAAGAAGAAAAATGAATTAAAAAGAGAAAAAAGGTGAGAACGTAGTAAGTAGCACACAACGACATAGATCCGAATTCAAAAGAACAAAATTCAAGCGCAGAGATTCTTCCGGCGAACATTCTTACAAAATTTCAATAGACTGAGAAAATTGTATTCATCTAGTAGGAGGTAAGCCGTATCTAGTAGAAGGTAAGCTACCGTAGATAATTCTCATAAACACTAGAAAAATCTTGAACTTCATCCACAAGAGCATAGAAAAGCAGTTCTTGTTTCGTACAGGGTGATTCAAAAAAAATTTTTTGCGATTTTTCAAAAAATTTAGGAGCTACTGCACTTGAACATTTTTGAAGCGAAAAAACGCTTCCCTGATTCAGGGAAAAAGACATAATGTGTATTGAAGCGAAGTCGCATTTTTTCGCTTCGAAAATGTCAAATTCCGCTTTAAAAATGTCAAGTTCCGCTTCAAAAATGTTTCGATACGAAATGTCAGGTGAAATTTTATCAGGAGTAGCACCTCGAGTGATGCTAAAAAAGGAGAAAGAGTTGATAAGACTCGTTGAATAAAGATAGAAAAAATTGTTCATGTTTTTGTTGTAATACACAAACTTTTTAAATAGAGCACTGTTCTTTAATCTAAAGGTGTAGCAGATAAACTCTGAATCGTTATCGTTGCTGCGATAAGCGCATTTGAAGTTGGCGATTTTTGAAATCTCTGTGTATTACAACGAAAACAGTGCAAGATTCGTCCCTGAATCAATCAAAGTTGTGTGTATTGACGCGAAAGTTCAAAATTTTTTTGCCAGTTTTCGTAAGTTGATAAAAAAAGAAAAGTTAAAAAAATTTTCGTGTCAATACAAAGAGATAAAAGAGATTAGTAGAGAGCTCTCGAAAAATTTCCACTCGTGTGACGTAGGGACAATAGATATTCGATATGGAGACTACATTTATAAATTAACTTGCCTCTCTAAAAAAGGGATTAACGGCGCTCTGTTTGGGGATTCATCCGTGAAGATAGAAGGACTCCGAAAGACAATCTATAAGGTAACATATTAATTTGTATAAGGGTAAAATGAGTTTTTACCGCCGAGCACTTTCTATTCGCAGCCGCTTCATTAATCGGTGTGCTAAGTGGATATGACCAGACGCAAATGGTTAAAACATTCCCTTCAGTGTCAAGGGTATCGATCTAAAACAAATCAAGTTTTCGTAAAATTTGGAGAGCTTTTTCGGGGGAGCTACTACACAATAGGGGAGGGGGTAAAAAAATGTTCAAAATTTTTTTTGAAAGTTGTCATTTTGTTGATATTCGGAAAGTTCATAAAAAATGGAACATTTTTTGTTTTTATGGCATGCTCTGAATCGTTGTAGTTTTCGAGAAAATTGCGTTTGAAATTTTGAATTTGTGTGCATGTTTTCGTTGTAATATACAATTTTTTTGAATTTTTAATCGATTTTTTAAATTTTCATAAAATGAACATTATAGCAATTTTTTATAGCTAAACAAGACGAACGAAATGACGCGAAAATGATCCAATTTGAAAATTGTTTTGGGTTATTGAAACGAAAATTCTGATTCATGTTTTCGTTTTAGTAACTCAAAACAATTTTTAAGTTGGATAATTTTGGTGTCATTTTGTTCGTCTCATTTAGCTATAAAAATTGCTACAATCTTCATTTTGTAACAATTTAAAAAATCGGTTTAAAATTCAAAAAAGTTTATGTATTACAACGAAAACATGTACACAAATTCAAAATTTCAAATGCAATTTTCTCAAAAACTACGACGATTCAGAAAATGCCGTAAAAACAAAAAATGCTCCATTTTTCATGAACTTTCCGAATATCAACAAAAAATGGACAACTTTTTTCCCTCACTGGACTCTGGTTCTTGAATCTTTCATAGCACCACATACCGGCTTTCCATGTGTCAACAGAAGTCCGTCTTTATTGAAAACCGTATCTTTAGGAATAAGAGGTTTTCGCTGACGAAATCCAAAAGGCCTTTCTTCATCCGGCCCATGACGAATTTTACACAGGCTTTCTGCCTCAAACACATCGGTTAACCGCTTGCCAATCAATGAACAATCATTAGTACCAAATACCCGACAAACGTTGTTATTCGCAATTAGTATCTGAATTTTTCAAATATCGGACAGTCGACTCGGAAAAAAGTCTATGTAAAAATTATATTTTCGAAAAATTCATGAAAAATGGAACATTTTTTGTTTTTACGGCATGTTCTGAATCGTTGTAGTTTTTGAAAGAATTGCGTTTGAAAAATTGTTCATATTTTCGTTGTAATAAACAACATTCATGCTTTCGTTGTAATACACAAACTTTTTGAATTTTTTGTCCGAAAAAATCAAATTTTTTGTCCATTGTAGCAGTTTTTTGTAGTTAAACGAGACGAACAAAATGACACCAAAATTATCCAATTTGAACATTGTTTTGGGTTATTGAAACGAAAATTATGATTCAGGGTTTTCGTTTCAATAACCCAAAACAATTTTCAAATTGGATAATTTTGGTGTCATTGTATTCGTCTCATAGAATTGTAAAATATTGCTACAATGTTCATGTTAAAAAAAGTTCAAAAATCGATTTTTCCGGACAAAAAGTTTGTGTATTACAACGAAAACATGAATGTTGTTTATTACAACGACAACATAAACAATTTCAAGCGCAATTTTCTCAAAAGCTACAACGATTTAGAACATGCTGTAAAAACAAAAAATGCTCCATTTTTCATGAATTTTTCGAATAAATAATTTTTACATCGGACTCCGATCGGACTGGACCTTTAAATACGAATAAAAAATACCACATTCGTTAAAGCATCCACAATCAAAACAGCCTTGAATCGGTTTTTGTTACTCGCAAGCGATGATGAAAATAACTGAGCAGACTGGTCAAAAAATATTGTTGAAGGAGACCGCGAGCTGATCGAAAACTGTCTTGGAAGTCCCGCAAATGGATTTAAGCGTAAAGCAGGCGTAGCATCCTGAGTACTGTATGAAACGCTTTTTGTCGAGACTGATGATGTTCTCGTATCAGTTGTAATTACACCAATACTAGAACGCCGTGGATACATACTATTGTTATGTGCTAAAAAAAGGCCATACAAACAAAACTATACGTTTTTCATGGCGTTTTTTCTAGTTTTACGAAAAATGTGGGCTACTTGGCAAAGTGGATAAGGAAGCCGCACGTTCGATCTGGCAAGTTAAGCAACGTTCGGCCCGCAGGTTCGATCCCACTAGGGCAAAACTTTTGATCTACAAAAAACTTTTCGGAGCTATTGTGAATCAGGGGGCATCAACTCAGGGTCAAAAATCGACAATTTTTTCGATTTTTGACCCTGGGGTGACCCCTTGATCCATAATAGCTCCAACTTTTCTTACAAACAATTTTGTACTCTATTGTTTGTAAGAAAAGTTTTTTATAGATCAACATTTTTGCCCGAGTGGGATCGAACCTGCCGGCCGAACGTTGCTTAATTTGCCAGATCGGAAGGGCGGTTTCCTTATTCACTTCGTCACGTAGCCGACATCGTAAAGCTAACCATGAAAAACGTTATACCCGAAATTCTTAAAGGCGGCCGTTCCATTCAGATGCAAAAATAGATTAGA
>JAQGBS010004650.1:0-10089 GCA_034698545.1 Acrobeloides obliquus
CAGTTTATAGGTCGGCAAGGTGGGGGGGGGGGGGGAGGGGGGAGGTGACCCCTGATGATATGGTTCCTCTTCAATTTTGGGTCCATGAGTGAGTGGGTCAGGAGGAACACTCCCTCCTCCCCCTGCCGACCTATGTTAAAAATGTCTTATCTGAAAATTTATTTAGCTTGAGGTAGTCTTCCGACACCCAATTTTTATGGACCACCTCATAAGTTCGGCGGCATAGTTGAATAGGGAGAGGGGGTCGTAAACCTCCTCGTGCGGCGCGGTAGGTCTAAAGGAAACTTTTGCCTTTCGGCGCCCCCCCCCCTCCCCCAATTTTCGGGGCCCTCGCGGCGCAGAGGGGGGGGGGTCGTAATTACGACCCCCTATTCAACTATGTTCAGCGGAGTCCATGAGATGGTTCCCTCTCAATTTTGGACTCAATGAGTGGATCAAGGGGCCTCTTGCCAACCAAAGAGGCCCCTTGACGGAGAGCCGAGTTGAATGGCATTTTTAAAATTTCGAATTTCTTCCAATTTTAGAAAAAACGTTGTACAATGTAAACTTAGAAAATGAATTTTTTTGCTTTTTTAAAATAAGAAAATTTCAATTTTTAGCCTATGCTCCACCACAAGCTATTAGGCCAGAATCTGCAATGACACAAGATATGGCGTCTCAAAACATGTCCAGACCTGGAAGTGATATGGGTCTATGTAAGAAGAATATCTTTGCCATCCTCACATTTTTTAGATCTCTCTTCTCGCTATCAATCCTATACTACTCTACCTCGACCAGAACATATTGAAATGGACTCTTCAGTCAACCCTAGTGCTCACAAAGAAAGTATTTATGGTAGTGCCAATAGCAATCCGAATACACCAAAACTAAATAATAGAGTTGCTCCAATACAAGAAAAAACTCAGATTTATGGGGTTCGAGAGCCTATAAAAGTATAAAGACTCAAAAAGTAGATAAATTAAAAGTTTTTTAGGGTCTGAATCGAGCTGGTTCTGTTACAAGTGAGTCTCGGTCGGTTCAAACTGCTAATTTTCTGCCTTATCCTACAAGTGGTAAAGGTCTCTATGGTTCATTAGGAATTACGGCAATAGAGGATGAATCGAAAGCCATAAAAGAGCTTGTTAATTGGAACAGTTTGAGTTTATGCTGCAGCATGCAAGTATGGAGAGTTTAAAGGACCAGTCCAGTCAGTTACAACCATATGAAAAATGATATATTCGGAAAGATCATGAAAAATGGAGCATTTTTTGTTTTTACACCATGTTCTGAATCGTTGTAGTTTTCGAGATAATTGCGTTTGAAATTTTGAATTTGTTACAAGCTCTTCGTTGTATTACACACACTTTTTTGAATTGTGTATTACAAAGAAGAGCTTGTACATAAATTCAAAATTTAAACGCAATTATCTCAAAAACTACAGCGATTCAGAACATGCCGTAAAAACAAAAAATGCTAAATTTTTCATGATCTTTCCAAATATATCATTTTTTCATATGGTTATAACTTACTGGACTGGTCCTTTAAAGGACCAATCACCAATGATTCATTAGATTTTCAAGCAAAAATTCGAATCTTAGTTCATTTTCGCTTCAATACACCCATCTTTCCCTGAATCATGATGGAGTCAATTTCCCTAATGTTCTGATGCAAAACCGAGATCTTTTGTATCAACCCAATAACACAAAAATTTCAGGTCCTTTGTGGCTTATGCATTTTTGCATTAGGCGTTTCACGACTCTTCTTGCGAGCTGAATATGCCAAAGGACAAGAACTTTTCTATGGCATTTCTGTGATGTGTGCCGGATTGTTGGGCGTTTTTGCAGCCAGACATAGAAGTTATTGTGCTGCAGTCTCATCGTTTGTTCACAGTACAATAAATGCTGTTCTAGCAGCTGTACCATTTTTATCTGGTATAGAAAATTGTTCATCAATTGAATGTCGACACGTTTGTCAATTTTTAGGATTATTACCAATCTTGCCATTTGCTTATCAAAAACAGCCTCATGTGAGTTTCAGCTCTACAGATGAACCGTTAGAAGTTGATTTTGCACTCGCATTGTTGAGCGTTGGCCAAGTAAAAGTTTTTTTCGTATAAAATTTAATCATTTTTTGTTAGTTTGTTCTCGCAGTTATTACCTCAATTATTGGATGTAGAAGTGCTGGCCATACTCTGCATCAAATAGAAACATTAAGAATACAAAAAATCCTTGAAAAAAGTATAAAAGATCCACATTCTCCTTAAAATTTTATTTGTATTTCTAGGGCATTTTCTTATAAGAGAAAAAAACTCATTACACATAATGTAATGGCAGTGTCGTAGGCAGGATTTCTCGACGGGGGGGGGGGGAATATAGTAATGTTTTTCAACATTTTATGAAAAAATATAAGGGAATTTTTATGATAAAAAGAAAAATTAAAATTTTTCGGAGGGGAGAGAATGTCCCCCTTGCCTACGGCACTGCGTAGTGACAAGCATACATGCACAAAGGGGAGGGAGACTCCTAAGCCATGTATCGCGCATGGCCGGATTTAGCCAGTATAGCCTGACCTAGGCCAGGCTTGGACTAGCATTTTTGCCTTTCATTTTACCGTGCAACACTATCCACTGATTCATACTGCCACTAACCCTGTCTTGATCGAATCCTCGGCCATTTGAGTATAACGTTAACGCTTGTCACTTCAACATAAATGATGAGTTTTATTCTCTTCGTATGAAATGCCCTATATTGAGTTTCTATTTTTGTATGTATTTCTTGTATGTAAAGTTTCTATTCTTGTGTGTAAAGCAAAATTGAAAAAATGGAGGAGTAAGATTATCCCATCGAAAATTTTTTGTAACGACCCATTGTCCTCTTAAATTTTGAAGAAGAGAATTCTTTGATTTTTTATGCCCCATGCTACTATTGTAATGAAACTTTAGATAAAAAATAACGATTCGATTTATTATTCATCTTTTAATTATATCAGTGCCGTACCCAGGATCTTTCATGGAGGAGGAGTACAAGATCCCGACCCATAAAAGGTATTTCGATTTTTTAAATCCTTTTGGCCCTTGGGGTACATATACCCTCTGCACCCTCCCCCTTCGGTACGGGACTGAATTATACGTAATATTTAATGCGTTATATATTTATTAATAAATTTTTATCTTTACATTTGTTGTTTATGTTGGGTGCGTTCCTAAGATGAACCGTACGGTTAGCATTTTTAGCTTAAAAAGTATTTTTCATCTAAAAAAGTTTCGCGCTAATAGGCCCAAAAAACATAAAGGGTGACCACAATGATTTTTGAAAAAATCGAAAAAAATCATCTTGGAACCCCTTATGTGCTTTTGCCCAAAAATTTAGATAATTTTCTTAAAAAACCATAACCAAGAGTGACTCGACTTTGATATTGCGTTTTTGAGCTTTTTCACTTGAGCTTTAGGACTGAATAAACTGATTTTTTTTAGTTACATCAAAGAGAATATTTTTATACTTTTACGTAAACATCCACATGACTTTTGAAGCAAATACCTATACATAATATTGTCATCAAAAATATGAACTAAATAAGAGCTTAAGTTGAATGAATGAGTACATTTTGATCACTTAAAAAGCTATAGTTGTTTGGGAAGAGGAAAAGCTTTATTTTTGGATTTTTGACTATCGTAGTTACTTGTGTCTTTAAAATTGTGCAAAATTAGAGTTTCTCAAAAAAGTTTTATCCGAATAAATATGTTAATTTTTTGCTAAAAATACAGGATGGTCCAAATGAACCCGATACCCCAATTCTAAATTGAACCATCGTTTTTAAGCAACAAACTTATCTGCAAAAATCAATTTGTCAGATCAGCGAAGAACGTTCAAAGTGAGTATTTATTAACAAAATTTACAATCCAATAGGACCAAAAGTTTGCTGGGTGATACTTTCAAAAATTTCCATAGTCCTTAGAAGGACTTTGACGAATGTTTCAAAACTTTATCTATTAGGATTTTAACAACCTCTTCGAATCTGATCTGGATATGAGCAAACACAAAAGAACGCCTTAATTTTTGCCTGATTTTCAATGAAAAATTGTTATTTTCGAAACGATGGATCCTATTTTTTCAACACAAAAAATTACGTTAGATTTCGGCTAACCCTCCCCCGTTAGATTTCGTTAGAAAATCCTAGACCCTCTTCAGGGAAACGTAATTTGTGAATGACCCCCTTATTTTCGAACTATATAAAATTTTGTATGACCCTGATTCAGGTAATTTTCGTTTCAATAGATCGCTTCTTTTACTGGATCAGGGAAGATATGTCAGTGGATCTATTCAGGATAAGGGAAGCTATTTTGGATTTTTGTTTAAACATAATTTTCCGAGGTACCTTTATGCGATTACTCGATAAAACACATTCAGATTCGTGTTCAGTGTCAAGGAAACTCCTAGGAAAGTCGAAAATTTCGTGAAAATTCCACTTTTATAATCAAATATCAACATTTAGGGTTGCATTTTTGAATCCCATTTTTTGAAAAAGTCTGTAAATTGATACGAAAACATGACTTATTGAAAATGAAAACATTTCCCTGACCATGACTTATCCTATTTTGGCTTCAAAACGCTCAAACCCTCATGAAGGGACAAGCGATTATTGAAGCAAAAATTAATTGATTCAGGGTCAAACAAATTTTTCACAGTTCGAAAATAAGCGCAATCGATTCCTCGTAGAAAATTACCCCCAGGAGGTTGATTTTTTCAGATAAGTTTAAAGCTTAAAAACGATGGTTTAATTTATAATTGGGGTGTCGGATTCATTTGAACCACTTTGTAATTTTGAAGGTATGATGAAATTATTAGGGCTCTCTGCTACGTAAATTCATAAAAAATTAGTTCTGACAAATTATTTAGTTTGCGAAAAACTAGCAAATTTTATTTTTAACTTTCTTTTATGATTATCTGGTATAAAATTCTTCATAATTACTACATTATAATCACCATGTAGCGAAAAAAATGGTGATCATAGGAACTCATAGTTCATAAACTCATAGGTGGCTCTCGTCCCACGCAGGATGAATCCAAAAATCGAAATCACACGAAAACACACTAAAGTAATTAATTTTTTATTTAAATTAGAAGGAATCTTGGGGTTAAATACAGTGAAGTGGTCTATTATTTGTTGAACGCCAACCCACGACATAGCAAAATGGCAAACAAGTTACACAAGAGGAACATTGTACATGGTGATTAAAAAAATGAAATTTTTGCGATTTTTTCAATTTTTTCACGTTTTTAATTTTCACCAAAATAACCATATAGGGGGTTTTTCTATGCAAGGAATCGATTGCGCGCATTATCGAACATTGAAAACGTTTATCTGACCTCGAATTAGCCTATCATCGCTTCAACGTCATATCAGCTAATTTGTTGAGGCGAATTATGACGATGTATGAAATATTTCTTCATGGCATAAAGTTTGAAAAAAATAAATTTCCTTTTGGGTAGTTTGCCATTGTCTGCCGATTTGACTTCTTTATACTCTATATATGCTAATTTTAATAAATATAAGCTATTTTCAAAACAATTTTATATGTTTTGAATGTCCAATTCGTTCATGCGAAAAAGTACGAAAGAAATGCGTGTCTGACAATTAACAAATTTTCTAGAAAGAAATAGCGCGAATTTAAACCATATATTAGTGCTGAATAAAATTAGCATATATAGAGCATACAAGGGCACGCCCCAGGTGACCCCAGGTTTTTTACCTGGGGGGGGGTATGGGTCGGGTCAAGGAAAGGTTGTGTGCCGGGGTCAAGGAAGGATTGTGGGTCAGAATTGGGGAAATAGCGCGAATTTGAGGCGCGTTTTTTGACCATGGAAATAAGCTCCACCTTTCATGACAAATCCAAAACATCGTCGATCTCGAATCAAAACATAAATGCGACGGAAGAGCCCTTGATCTATCCGCTTCATTGCAAGTCCAGTACATCAGAACAAAATCCAATACAAAACAAACTACAACTAAACAGCTGCTAAGACTAGATATGATGTCACCTTCCTTTAGGTGTAACTAAGTTAAAGTAGGAGTTTGTATGAGGATCGACTACCGTCGATGCTTCATTGTGTTAGATAGTGGTTTACGATATAAACTTTTAATTAAAACAAATTTTTCAAGAAAACCGAGCTTTGGGTGTCACAAAATACTTATTTTGATGATGAATTTGATCGATTTCTAGAAAGATTCGTTCAAAATCTCTTTTACCAAAGTTGTAGAACTTGATTTCTTCTACAATTTTCTTAAAGGTTGCTTTTGATCAAAAACGATAGAAAAACGAGAAAATCGCACGAAAAAGTAATAACCCTTAAAAAATTTTGTGACACGTTTTGTGACATAAAGCTCTGCTTTTTAAAAAAAGGTATTTAGCTGTTTGGTTCTACGTTCAAGGTCCAGTCCCACGGTCAAAAAGTATACTTTTTTCATTTAAGTCAAAAATCAGTCCAAAAACTATGGGAAAATGGTTTAAATAATAAAAAGCTATGAAATCATTCATTTTTGGATGAATTGAGTCGATTTAGATAGGTTTTTCAGCATTCTCATACCATAAAATGCTCAAATTTAGCGTTTTCTTAATATTTAATTGGCCTTATATTGTCTATCTGAGTGAATTTTTCGATGCGGAAAAGTAGGAGACAGCTGAGAATGTGCTCTACATTTTTTGAGCAGATCACTTGAACTGAAAACCCCCACAACCTGGTCATAATGGCTGATCTTTGTCAATACCATGTCAAAAAATCCGGGTATGTCTCAAAGATTGGTTTATAACTTTTTATTAAGTGGAAACTTCCTATAGGTGTCTATATATAAATTGTAGAGCAGATTCTTAGCTTTCATATAAGTGGTCGATGAGATTGAATTGTGATCATCGAAAAAAATTTATTTCTACAAAAAAGACCCTATTGGGGATAAAATCATGTGAAAAATCGATTGCGCGCATTCCCAAATCTTGAAAATGCCTCTTTGACCCTGATTCAGGGAAATAGATGTGTGTATTGAAGCGAAAATTGAAAAAGTTTGGAATTTCTCCCTCAAAATCACATTTCTGGGGATAATTTCATGCGAAAAATCGATTGCGCGCATTCCCAAATCTTGAAAATTCTTCCTTGACCTTGATTCAGGGAAATTTACATGTTGAATTTTCGCTTCAATACACACTTTTATTTCCCTGAATCAGAGTCAAGGAAGAATTTTCAAGATTTGAGAATGCGCGAAATTGATTCCCCACATGAAATTACCCCCAGAAATATGATTTTGAGAGAGAAATTCCAAAATTTTTCAATTTTCGCTTCAATACACACATCTATTTTCCTGAATCAGGATCAAGGAAGCATTTTCACGCTTCGGGAATGCGCGCAATCGATTTTTCGCATGATTTTACCCCCAATAGGGTTCTTTTGTGTGGAAATAAATTTTTTTTTTTCGAGATCCGACTATAAAGACACCACCCTTTAAAACATAAGATTCTCTACTTATGTTTTTCGTCGCAAAATTTGTTCCGAGGGACTTTATAGCCGGAAACTGCGCAGGGGAATCCTTTCACCTATGCCTACAGAGATCGAAAATATGGACTCAATGTTGGCAGAGATAACTTGCCAGATCGGATGGTTTGACAATCATCGATCAACAAAATCTGTAGCTAAACTTTTTGAGATTTTTCAGAAAAACTAATTTTTTCTCTATATTTCATAGACTATTTATAGAATCTGCTAATTTTATAGACCTCATTTTTACTTTGATTTATAAAAACTTGCATAGCCATTCTGAGCCTATAAAAAAGCCATATTCTTAATCAAAAAAACAATTTTTCTTCCAAGAACTTTGTATAAATTATTTCCATTCCCGCTTGACATCTCATCGTTTTTTAACGTTAAGTTTTGTTAACATAATCAATCGGTAAAATACGCAGTTACCCATAGCAACAAACACAGAAACTCAGTGATACTTTTAAGTGAATTGGAATTAACCTGTTATGCGCATTGATGTACGTAAGCGTTAATTCCAACTTAACTTATTTTTTTCATGTTCTCGAAGCTTGTTTGATTATGTAAAGAAATGGCTTTTATTCAGCCATTGTGTTTAAGATTCATTTTTGAGATTTAAGCATGAAAGGTTTATAAGACTGATGATGACGGTATTAATTCTCATATTGTTAGGATTGGAGAGTCGTTTGTTACCCAAGATCTTTTTTAATCAGAACTTTAATGGATCAGTCCATTTGGAAAAAGTTGCCTTTTTTGATGATATTCGAAAAATTCATGAAAAATGGATTATTTTTAGTTTTTACGATTAAGTCTGAATCGCTAATGGCTTCTAGTTAATTGAATGTAAAGTTTCTTCTGTGTATTATAACGAAAACATGAACATGATTTCAAACAGTTGCAGGGGGACAATTGCCTACACGGCGTTCTAAAATGAGAAAAAACGGTTCGCAGTCATCTTTGACCAATCGTGTCAATATACAAACGTTATTGATTCAGGCAAAATTTAAAAAAAAATGGAAAATTTCAAACGACTTCCGAGACTCCAAATTGTTGTTATTTTCTGTGTTTGTGGTCTTAACACGGGAATACTTCTTTTTTTTCTTCTCAATTTTTGAAAAAAAGTTTATTTAAAAAAATTTATAAAATTTTTATTGAAATTTAATTATAAATTATTGAATTGTAAAAACGAAAATTTGTTCCTTCATAGTTCAGTGGTAATGTAATTGACTTTGACTTTAAAGGGCCAAGGGTTCGATTCCCCGATCGAAATAACTTTTTTACCTTTATTAAAATCAAATTTTTTTTGAAAATTGTTCAGCATATAGTCTGTTTCAGCGATCGATAGAAAAAAGAGGATACAGCGTAGCAAAGTGGTAAAGCTCTCGCTTTCCACTCTAAAGGCGAGGATTCGATCCCCGAGGGTTAAATTCTTTTCTACTCATCCAAAATGCATGAAATTTGTGCCATTGCGCACATTTTTTTCGAAGCATGAAAAATTTGCCTGATCTTGATTCAGGCAATTTTCGTTTCACTTCATGAAGCTTATGCAATGAATCAGAAAAGAATGCGATGTATTAAAGCGAAAATTGCTGAATTTTTCATGCTATGAAAATGTGCGCAATGGCAAAAATTTTCATTTTGGATGAGTAGAAAAGAATTTGACCCTCGGAGATCGAACCCTCGCCCTTGGAGTGGAAAGCAAGAGCTTGTATTAGTCCGTTATCGCTTCAATACATACATCTCTTCCCTGAACAGAAAAGTTGGAGTCCCTCGTATAATTGTTTTCGACTTTGGTTATTACATTTTGACAAATCTAGACCTTGTTTGTCGCCACCCTTTCGCTAGCTAATCATATTTAACTCACATCAGCCATAATTTATGGAGATTTAATATTCCAATCAAATCCCTATGTTTGCTTATTTTTTACTATTGGGTTTATCAGAAATTACGCACCGCGTATAAAACTTAATAGATCTCCAGAAATCCTTTTTCGATAAACTTTTTTTCAGTAGTAGACAAGAGTGTATGCTGAATACGATCTAATCGATCTTTTTGAGAATAATGTTTTCGTGTCAATATACAGACTTTTTCAAAAAAATGGGATCTCAAAAATGCAATCCTAAATGTTGATATTTGGTTATAAAAGTAGAATTTTTACGAAATTTTCGACTTGGTTTTTCTAGGCGCTGAACACGAACATGGTATTATCATAGCTCGGCAAGGTGGGGGGGAGGGGAAGAATTCCCGATGAGGTGATACCCCACCACCTCCACCAAAAAAGGACTTTTTTTTAGCTTGAGGTAGTATTCTGGCATCCAATTTTTGTGGACCATCTCATATGTTCGGCGGGGTCCATGAGGTGATTCCCAATAATTTTTGGTCCATGAGTGAAAGGGTCAGAAGGGGGGGGAGGGAGGCTCCCCCCTGAAAAATTCGAATTTTCAAAAAGTTCTCCAAATTGTCTGATTTTTGGTATTCAGGTGATTTTCAGCATGGAGAACACGAATCCGAAAAAAATTTTGGAGCTAGTGCCAAATGACTACCCAAGTGAGCATGAACAAAATTTGACCTCGCAAAATATTTTTCA
>JAQGBS010004651.1:0-10087 GCA_034698545.1 Acrobeloides obliquus
AACTACAACGATTCAGAACATGCCGTAAAAACAAAAAATGCTCCATTTTTGATAATCTTTCCGAATATATCATTTTTCATATGATTTTAACTTACTGGATTGGTCTTTTAATTCAAAAATTTTAGCCAATTGCTGTCTTATTCAGACGCGGTTGCACGATTCATTTATGGTAAGACTAATTTTAAAAATTTATTTTATTGATTTTATTTAAAACACGTTATTGTAGAAAACTGAGCTTTCGTCCAATGACTGGTGCACAAAAATTTTTTCAACGATTTATCAAAACTCATATTGGAAATATTGTTGGTCTAAGTGATTGAAGCAACTTTTAGTTCGAGAGTCCCGGGGCGAAAGTGTAACCCTAAGGAGAAAGGTCGAAGTTGGGTCTATTTTTACCACTAGCACCCAAAATTCAAAATATTCTATTTCCAAAGCCATGAAGGCTATGAACATGGGATAAAATGCGTTTTATTGATGGATATATGTGCCTCATTTATGGTATAATAAACCCTATCTGAAAATTTTATCCTTAATTTCTATGGTTAGATTAGTGTCTGATAACACCCTTTTTGGGTACCTCAAAAAAGTTTTATAGTATAGCTTGTTTTATAGAAAGAGAAAAAAAAGTCCAGGGAGCATAGTATAATGGCTAAAGCTCTTGCTTTGCACTCTGATGGTGAGGGTTCGATCCCGGAGGTTGAAATCAGAAATATCATAATTCAAGATTTTATCATACAAGCTACAAAAACTCATAAATTAGTCTGTTTCAGCGGTTGTAGTTTGTGTGATAAAATTTTGAGTTATAATATTTCTGATTTTGGCCTCCGGGATCGAACCCTCGCCATCGGAGTGCAAAGCGAGAGCTTTAGCTATTATGCTATGCTCCCCGGACTTTTTTTCTCTTTCGGTGAAACAAGCTATACCATAAGTCACCATGTAATATCGGTGACGGCCTAATTTCAGCTACTATTAGTTATTCTACATATGAGAATGAGGCACATGTACCTACCAATAAAATGCACTTTATCTCATGTTCATAGCCTTCATAGCTTTGGAGATAGAACATTTTGAATTTTGGGTGATAGTGATAAAAATAGACCCAATTTCGACCACGCCTATTTCCACAGGGTTACATTTTCGCCCTACGACCCTCAAACTAAAGTTACTTCACTCACTTAGCCCAACAATATTTCCCATATGGGTTTTGATAAATCGTCGAACAAATTTTTGTGCATCCCAAAGCTCGGTTTTCTCAAATAACGTGTTTTAAAATTTATAGCATCAACATTCTGTTTACAATCCTTGGCGTTATTCCAGGAATCTTGCATGCCGTTTATGTTTGCTTTTATGACAAGCGTTAATTTTTGAATTAGAAAATTTGCGAGTTGCCATTTTATAGGACATTTCCTGCCATGGACAAAAAATCCATCAATCATGGTGCAGTGGTAAGCGCCCCACTTTATACTCAAATGGTAGAGGGATCGATTCCTCTTAGGCCAAAATTTTTGGCCGATTCAAAAAAGGTTGTTAAAGAAAACACATAATAAATTTGGTTCTAGAATTTTTTTTAGCAAATAAAGTATACCCAACAACTTCCTGCCAAAATTAGAAAAAAATCTATTTTACATGTCTGTGAGCCGAGATTCAATTTAGCCAGGGATAGCGACCTTATGGCTCAGTGGATAGTGTTTCAAAGGAAAAATTGAAAGACAAAAATTCTACGATTAATTTTATGGAGAGTTTCCTTTAACCATTTGTTAAAAATCAAAAAAATTATAATCCTTGAGGGATTGAACTCTCGACCATTTGAGTGTAAAGTGAAACGATTAGGGCTACCACTAATTGCGTTGCGAAATTTTGCACGTCAAAAATAGCGTTACGAAATATCACTACTTGCGTTATGGCAAGTCGTGAGACAATCACTAAGGCCCGCCACTAGTTGTCGTAATGACGCAAGCAGCCAGAACAAGCTGACGCAAGCTGTCGTGATAGGCCGTTACGACGTTGTAACTGCATTATGAAATATGCGAATTTGACGTCGTAACGGCCTATTAGTAATCGTTTCCAACGCGCCGCAACGCAATTAGTAATGCTATTAGTGACCTAAAAACCGTACGAAAGAGTCATAACGAATTAGTGGAAGCCTTTACCACTGCACCATGTTTATTGTCTTCACTTAAAAAAAAGAATCACCGGCATTTTTTACATCAAAACTGCACCTCACTAAATTTTCAAATAACTTTTTTACTGGTTATTTTTTATGCCACATATCTCATTTTTGTATAAACTTGTTATGTACAGGGTGTTTCAAATAAAACCTACCTATTTTATTTTGACATAGCTTTTTCTAGAAAAGTATTCTGAATTTTCGACTTTTGGAAAATAACGAACTAATTTGTCCGTTTTATGCATGTTTTTTTGTTTTTGAAAATCTTGACTTTGGGTAAAAAGTTTTCGCCCAGGCTAGGAATCGAACCCGCTCCTTTATGAGCAAAAAGAGAGAGCCATACCACTCGGCTATGAAGGTCGGTTAGAAATTTCTCGATGAAACCGACCTTTATAGCCAAGTGGTATAGCTCTCGGTTTTTGCTCATAAAGAGACAGGTTCGAATCCCAGCCCGGACGAAAACTTTTTTTCCAAAGTCAAGATTTTCTAAAATAAAAAAAACATGCATAAAATGAACAAATTAGCTCGTTATTTTCCAAAAGTCGGAAATTCAGGATATTTTTCCAGAAAAAGCTATCTCAAAATAAAATAGGTAGGTTTCATCTGAAACACCCTGTATAATAATATAAGGCATTTTCCACTAAGAAAATAAGTTGATCACCCCACGGCGGGGAAAGTTAGGAAAAAATTCTAACCGGACAATCTATGGTGAAATACACTTCAGGGTTCTATTTAGGGCCTAAAAACATATATCCTACTGTTTTTTCCCTAATAAAGTGAAAATTCTCAATTTTGGATGATTTTTTCGTCAAAAAGTTTATACTCTTGAACAAAAAAAGAATTCGCGCCGTTTTAATTCAGATTTAGATTGATTACACTCGAGTTGGACGAATGAGTCTAAACGTTTTTAAACCAATCAATGTATTTTCGTAGTTTATTTGACAAATTGAAATATACAGATTTCTTTCTTGATAGTGAGTATAAATTAGAGATCATAGGTTCGAAAATTCAGTGTTTTTTTGAAGTCCACGTTTTTCTGATTGTCTGATTTTGGTTAACTTTTATTGTAAACCTCCAGTTAACTTTTTTAATTAACAGTCTCTAAATAAAAAAATGTTTTCTAAATTTTTAATATTTATTTCAACTATATTAGTCTTATTGTTAATAACATTGGCAGATGACAATATTCCACGGGTTGGAAAGCTAGAAGAACCAAGGGTGTAAGTTTTTACGGAGATATGCTTCAAGAATTCATAATAAAACATTTTAGAACTCGAGTAAGACGCTGGGGCTGGAATCCATGGGGTAACCCATGGGGTGGTGGTGGATGGAATCGAGGCTGGGATCGATGGCACGGTGGCGGATGGAATCGAGGCGGAAATGGAGGAGGATGGGGTGGTAATCAAGGGGGCGGTGGTGGATGGAATCGAGGTGGGAATGGAGGAGGATGGGGTGGTAATCAAGGGGGAGGTGGTGAAAGGAATCAAGGCGGGAGTGGAGGAGGATGGGGTGGTAATCAAGGAGGAGGTGGTGGAAGGAATCAAGGCGGGAGTGGAGGAGGATGGGGTGGTAATCAAGGGGGCGGTAGTGGACATAATCGAGGCGGGAATAGAGGATAGGGTGGTAATCAAAGGAATGGTGGTGGTAGAAAAGTCAGTGCATCATCTGAAGCCAGAGGATAGATGTGTATTTATGTTGTATATCATCTGTACAAAATAAATTTTAGTATAACTCATTATTCTAACAATCAAACTACAGCATTAGACATTAATTGTGGGGCATAAAATATAATTACACATTGGCTAAGGGGTGCCCAAAAAATTTATTATAAATTACCCCCCCCCATCTCCCACGAGTGGTCACCCCCCTCCCCAATGACGAATTTATCTTCTCTGAATTTTTCAAACTTTTCGTCCGTAAATGTCCCGTTCGCAAATGTCCTGTCCGCAAATGTCCCGTCCGCAAATGTCCGTTCGCAAGTGTTTCACCGCCGACCGAACCAATAAAAATTACCGTTTTTATCGGCTCGGTCTATATTTTTTAACCCAAATATCGGTTCTCCATGTTTTTTGTAAAATCCAGCCAAATTTGGGGGCCGAACCGGGGGAGGGGGAGAACCGGTCCCCAGGATTAAAAAAGATTATTTTTCCTTGATTGAAATTCTGAAAAATCATCGGTTAGGCAAACTCTATTTTGAACTATGAAAAAGAATTCGCGCCGTTTTAATTCAGATTTAGATTGATTACACTCGAGTTGGACGAATTGGTCTAAACGTTTTTTTATATCAGCCAATGTATTTTTGTAGTTGATTTGGCAAATTGAAATATACAGGTTTTATACGTCTTCTTTTCTAACTAAAACTCTTGATAGTGAGTATAAAGTAGAAATCATAGGTTCGAAAATTCATTGTATCTCTTGAAGTTCATGTTTTTTCTGTTTGTCTGATTTTGGTTAACTTTTATTGTAAACCTCCAGTTAACTTTTTCAATTAACAGTCTCTAAATAAAAAAATGTTTTCTAAATTTTTAATATTTATTTCAACTATATTAGTCTTATTGGTAATAACATTGGCAGATGACAATATTCCACGGGTTGGAAAGCTAGAAGAACCAAGGGTGTAAGTTTTACGGAATATGCTTCAAGAATTCATAATAAAACATTTTAGAGCTCGAGTAAGACGCTATGGTGGTGGAGGTGGAGGAAATCCATGGGGTGGATGGGGAGGTGGTGGATGGAATCGAGGCGGAGGATGGGGTGGTAATCAAGGAGGCGGTGGTGGATGGAATCGAGGCGGGAATGGAGGATGGGGTGGTAATCAAGGGGGAGGTGGTGGATGGAATCGAGGCGGGAATGGAGGAGGATGGGGTGGTAATCAAGGGGGTGGTAGACAAGTCAGTGCATCATCTGAAGCCAGAGGATAGATTTTGATTTATCTTGTTTATATATCATCTGTACAAAATAAATTTTAGTATAACTTATTATTCTAACAATCAAACTACAGCATTAGACATTAGTTCTGGGGCATAAAATATAATCACACATTGGCTAAGGGCGCCCAAAAACTTTTTATGAATTACCCCCCCCCCCCTCCATTGCGTGACTCCTCCTCACGCAACGACGAAGTTACCCCCTCCCGCAACGACAAAGTTACTCCCTCCGAGTTACCCCCTATATTTTAAACAAAAAAGACGCAAATTTTTTGAAAAAATGCTTGTTTTTTTTGAGTGTTTAAACGGCGTAAGCTTTCTTGTGAGGTTATTCTCACATGCCACAACAGGGACAAAGGTGATTTTTTCGAGTTTTAAAAAAATTTTAAAAATTAGTCTCTCTTGTTATGTTTTTTCAATATTTTCGATTCTTTTGAAAATAGGGAGAAGGCCACAAAATCGTACAACTTTATTTTGACCTTTCTTTCTTCTTCTCACAAGTTACTAAATAAGTTCAACAATTTGTCTCACAATAATTTGCCTAACGTTCCCTTGTCAGATGATTATTTTGTCAAAATTTTTTTGTTTATACTCTTGGACTATGAAGAGAACTCGTGTCTTTTTAATTTAGATTTATTACACTCGAGATAGACGAATTGGTCTAAATGTTTTTAAACCAATGTGTGTCGTTTTATTGTAGTTGATTTGACAAATTGAAATATACAGGTTTCATACGTCTTCTTTCCCAACTAAAACTCTTCATAGTGAGTATAAATTAGAAATGATAGACTCAAAAGTTCATTGTTTTTCTCTCTTGATTGATTTGGGTTAACTTTTATTGTAAACCACAAGTTAACTTTTTCAATTAAAGTCTTTAAATAAAAAAATGTTTTCTAAATTTTTAATATTTATTTCAACTATATTAGTCTTATTAGTAATAACATTAGCAAATGACAATATTCCACGGGTTGGAAGGCTAGAAGAGCCAAGGGTGTAAGTTTTTACGGAGATATGCTTCATAATTCATAATAAAACATTGTAGAGCTCGAGTAAGACGCTATGGTGGTGGAGGTGGAGGAAATCCATGGGGTGGATGGGGTGGTAATGGATGGGGCTGGAATCCATGGGGTGGTGGTGGATGGAATCGAGGCGGAGGATGGGGTGGTAATCAAGGGAATAGAGGATGGGGTGGAAATCAATGGAATGGTGGTGGTAGACAAGTCAGTGCATCATCTGAAGCCAGAGGATAGATTTTGATTTATCTTGTTTGTATATCATTTGTACAAAATAAATTTTAGTATATCTTATTATTCTAATCAAACTACAGCACTAAGCATTAATTCCAGAGCATCAAACATAAGGGTCAATTACACATTGGCTAAGGGGCGTCCAAAAATTTTTTTATGGGTTATCACCCCCGTCTCCAACTCTCTCGCGTGACCTCCTCTCGCAACGGCGGAGTTACCTCCAAGTTACAAGTTACCCCCCCCCCCCCTCCCACTCAATATTTTAAGCAAAAAAGGCAGAATTGATTTTTTATTTCTGGAAGGATCCTCAAACTCATTTCCTCACTTTTTTCGTTTGATGTAAACGGCTCGGACTGCAATAAACTTTATTTTTTGTTATTTTTTTAAATAAAACACTGATGAAGAAATAATAAGTAAATTGGGTTAACATAGCCAAATGATCAAACCAAAAACATATGTCCAAACTTTCTCTAAGAATTATAAAATTGGAAAAAGCAATTATAAAATAAATTAAGATAGGCATAACGCACAAAACTTATTTATTAACACCTAGCATATTGACTTTTCGTCAAGTATTAATATTTTTCTTGTCAAAAGTTTCTCACTTCCTACAAGGAATAGTCGCAAAGTGTCAGTTAGAGATTTTCAATATTTTGACACAAATCGATAGATATAAGACAGTAGTATAAATATTCTCCCTCAAAATGAGCATACAACTCTCATCTAACAACAATTCCTTATCCATAGAAGAAATCTACCATCCCACACTTGTCCAAATTTGCAGTTATATTCACTATTTTGCCTTAAGTCTAGCAACCTTAGTCACTTTTATTGGCTGCTACATCATCCTCACCCAATCCACTGTTCAAATGGGTCGGTACAAATATATTATGCTAGTACAAACTTTTTGGTTTTATGCATTTGATATAGCCTATGTTATATCACAGCCAATATTTATATTCCCTCATTTATTAGTCTATCCAGGAAGAGTATTAAAAAGCGTTTCTCCTGAAGTTTTCTTCTTTAGTATGGTAACTATTGGATTAATATTAGGTGGTGGTGCTCACTCGTTTCTATTTGCATTTACCTTTAGAGTGGCTCTACTATTCAATGATTTGAGGATTGAAAAATGGTTTAAGAAAAGGGAATTGTGGATTATTTTTATAGGATCTTTTATAGTTTTTATAGCGCCGTTAGTAGGTAGGTCGTTTTACTTAACTCTCTATTTATCATTTTTCCAAGTTTGGGGACACGTGCACATCTCTGCCTCCAGTGCATCCCTAGTTTGACAAGACAAGACACGACCCGACCCTGGCTCTGGCTCTGATAAGTTCTCCACTTACAGCTTGTGAATTTTCAAATGCAAGATTTTGAATTAAGTGAATTTTTGTAAACGACTCCTTATGACACAAAATGAAAACCCCAAGTCACCAAAAATTTAGCATTTATAGAACACTATAAAAATTTTTTGTTTTTTGTCCCCACTCGGAATCGAACCTGCAACATGCAAAAAATAAGAGACTAATAGAGATAGTACTCAACCATTGGTGCATGTTTATTAAGTATTTAATTTAATTGTTAATTAAGTGAATTTTTGTAAATCGAACAAAAAGACTTTTGTACTATTTCATTTATGGTTTTGTGCGAAATTACCTGAATATTAAACGGCAATTTAATTATTAAAAATAATTCACTTTTGAATATATTTTTCCATATTTTTTATATGGAAATTTATATTTAAAGTTGCTTCAATCATAGCTAAAAAACTCATGTAATTATGCTCTATTCGCCCGAAGTACCAACCTTCAATTTCACCAATAACATCTTTTACTCCATTATTTTTAAAATAAACCTTTTTCCACACTTCTAATTTTACACACAGTCCATTAATCAGCAAAACCATTTCGATATCGAAATCAATGTAATAACAATCCAAGAAATTCTTTATGGAATGAACAGATTTTACTCTTTTATGTTAAAACATATTCGACATGTTTAAACATGTTTATATGAACGAAATTCACTTAATTCACAATTAAATTAAATACTTTAAAAAACATGCATTGATAGTTGAGTGGATAGAGCGCTATCTCTATTAGTCTATTATTTTTTGCATGTTGCAGGTTCAATTCCGAGTGGGGTCAAAAAAATTTAAAAAAATTTTTTTTACAATGTTCTATAAATGCTAAATTTCTGGTGACTTGGGGTTTTTCATTTTGTGTCATAAGGAGTCGTTTAGCATAAAAATTTTCAAAAATCTTGCATTTGAAAATTCACAAGCTGTGAGGGTCCCTTGTTAGCCGACCCTTCTCCCTATGCCGTTGGCCTAAGTCTTCCATACCCGACTCGACAAAACACAATCCGACTCTACTCTACTTAAAGCTATTCCTAAGCCTGAGTCTAATCCTAAACTATTCTACCCCTCATCCAAAGTTTCAACTTTTTTATCAAAACATGGTAGGAAACTTTTTTGTTCCACATATACACATTCTTCAAATTTCAGTATTTTTCTATATATTTTACCTCATTCTATGGAAAATGGATATGCGCAAAGCTCTTCAAATCCTATCGATAGAAAATCCTGATATCGCCATCCTTATGCAACATGAGCCGAGCTTAATCGGTGTCGATATAGAATATTCCACTTCATTCTTTCTAATATTTATTATCTTCCTAGGTACATATCTTAGCATAGTCCTATTAATTCTCGCATTCATTTGTATTCTATATTTTGTCCGCTCTCATCAGGTTAAGAAATCCCTTTCTGCACAAACAAGAAAAACTTATAACATGCTATTCCGTGTTCTTACTATTCAATTGTCCACTCTTGGCATGGTTTTTTTTATACCAGGTTTTGCTGTTTATGCTATTCAAGTACTACAACTACAACATATTAGTGGTACTGCTATAATTATTTTGGTGCCATTTTCTTTTCACCACACAATGGATTTTATATGCCTAATGTATTTTGTTACTCCTTTTAGAGTTTTTATTGCAAAGAAATTTAAAGAGGTCAAGAAATGTTTGTCTTGTGCTAAGCAGTCTAAAACTTCTGTCGTTTCTATTGTGACTATTCAAGTTAGTAGTCAGAACCGTATTACTAAATAAAAAGCACAGGATTTTTAATTCTTATTTTTTTAATAAAGTAATTTGTTTTTTTATTGGTTAGCAGGTTAAAAAATAAAATTTGCAACAACATATGCTACCCCTCAAACTGAATTTATTCACGAAATTTCACCAATAAACAACAAAATGCAATAAATAACAAGAAAAACGTTTAATACTTAGTTGGATAGCCTTTCGCTTTAATAACGTTTTCATTCTTTGCGGCATTGACTCTACAAACCTTCGGAGGATGTCCACGGGGATGCGTTTTCATTCTTCTTGTAGCGCCCGAAACATCTCATTCTTGTGTTAAATTTCTTCACACTGACTCGGCGTTTCAAGATCCCCCACAGATGCTCATTCGGGTTAAGGTCTGGGCTCTGGCTGGGCCATTTCATCACCGGAATGTTGACCCTTGGATGTCGGAACCAGTGTTTTATTAGCTTCGAAGTGTGCTTGGGGTTGTTGTCTTGCTGGAAGTCGTCGAAAAAAGGGTCTGGTTTTGTTTCCAATAAGGACGTGGAACTGCAATACAACCACTCAGCCATGGTCGCAGATAGTTTTATCGGATAAAATCTGGTGACGTTTTTGAGTAGATTTTTTCAATTGTGGCCTCTCATATTTTTTAGGGTTTCACTGAA
>JAQGBS010004652.1:0-10086 GCA_034698545.1 Acrobeloides obliquus
GCATGGAAAGTCTTTTTCAAACATGAAAGATACTTTTCCTCAATACAAGTATTTGGAACTTCATATAATGACAATCGTATCTTGTATGACGACACCACAGCACTTGATTACTCCCATCCAGATTTGACAGTGGCAGAATTTGAAACCTTAGAAAAACGTGAACAATGGAAAAAGTATGAGTTTTTTAAGAAATGATTTCTCGAACATTCAAAGGCCCCTGGTACTAGTGTTAAATGGTCCGAGCATGCTTCAAGTTGAATTTATTTAGTGGGATGAATGTGTGGGAAAATTTTTGAAAGTCATTTCAAATTAAAAATCGAGCATCCAAAATTCAAATCCTTGTCCGAAACTCTCATACTCCGATTTTACGTGTATTTTTGAATTTTCCAACCTGTCTAAAACACCACAGATAAACTTTTCAGTCAAATTTTAACGCTGGTCGATGTATTTCAACACGGAGAACTAGCATAGTTTCGAAAAATCCGAGAAAAATTTTTTCGACTCCTCCTAGTACCAAGTGTAAAAATGAGTCAAAAATCAAAATTTCTCCGATTTTTTCGAAATCACGCTAGAACTGTTCTCCGTGTTGAAATACAAATACATTGACCAGCGTTAAAATTTGATCGAAAAAATTTATCTGTGGTGTTAGACAGGTTGAAAAATTCAAAAAGTATACGTAAAATCGGGAGTATGAGAGTTTCGGACAAGGATTTGAATTTTGGATGCTCGACTTTTGAGTTGAAATGATTTTCAAAAATTTCATCTCACTAAATAAATTCAACTTGAAGCGCGCTCGGACCATTTAACACTTGTACCAGGGGCCTTCGAATTTTCGAGAAATCGTCTCGTAAAAATTTTGGGATAAATTCTAATCATTATTTTTAGTTTGATGATGCCAATCCTTGAAAAGTATATTAAAAGTATTGTAAACCCTATGAAGACATTGCAGATATCACAGTTTGAATTGATTTATATGTTGGCGCAAGTTTTGTGGACTTCTCAATGTAAGATTTGATTCGAGAGATTGGACCACTATACAGGGTGTCCAAAAAGGCGCTGCGACAAGTGAGGACGGGCATTTGAAGACGCGACATTTGAGAATTTATCTCGATTTTATATTTTTATTTTTGACTCTCTAAATGATTTTTCTGAGAGAAGTGATGTTCTAAAATATCGTTCTCCATAAAATTTCGGGTTAAAATGACCCATCGTGGTCGATTTTTGAGTGTCAAGAAAAAAGACCCCCCTTTAAGACCTTAGGGCATGCCTAAAAACAAAAATAAAAATCGGCCATGTGCCCAAACTTGTTTGAATCTCGCTGCGAGACAGAATTTAAAATATTAAATTTTAGTTATCAATGGCTTAAGTGAAAATGCAACTAGAATAGCTGAAGAAATATCAGACCAAATTTCTAACGAACTTCACAATTATTATGTGCAAGAAAAGCATCTCACCAATTATGCTTCTAGATTGACAAAATTGAACAAAATTATTGCAGCGACTGAGGTTTGTCTTCCTTTTTTGTTTGACTATAGAGAATATGCCATTTTATGGGCAAAGAAAATGCCCAAGCAGTACATGTGCGCAAACCCCACCAAAACCCTCCCTAACTTGGTAGGAGGCGCTCGCATAGCGCAAGAAAAATTCGGGCACGCGCGCAAAAAAATTGGTACTACATTAACTGCCGCAAATGACAGGGCTATTTTTCCGAAATTTTTTTTCATAAAATTTTCTTAAAAAAACTATGGGTTTTTCGATGCAGGAAATTTAAAAAACGCATTCCTAATGTCTGAAAATTTTTTCTTGTCCCTCTATTGACTAGCACCTTAGCTCAAAAAGAGGTTTTTATTTTTCACATGGGTGACCCCCTCTATTGTGTAGTAGCTCCGGATTTTTTTAAATTTTGGCCCGCTAGGGGGCACTTGTCTCCCCTTGCCTACGCCACTGTTCCCCCTTATGATTTTGTCCAAAATGTTAGAAAATTTTCGAAAAAACATAGGGAGACCAAGGAAAAAAATAACGCGCGCAAAATCTCAAAATTTTGGCAGGGTGTTTGCGCATGTGTGCCAAGCAGCAAATTTTTTTAACAATAAAAAATTTAGGCTCTACTACATGCGAAAAAGGATGTATCAATTATTGCCAAAATTTTCAACTTTTATGATCTGGAAGTGATCGGTTCAGAACTTTGTGATTAATTTTGTGATAGAAATATATAAATTAAAAAAATCGAGGCGTGCATGGCCTAATGGTTAGGACGCTGGTCTTTCATGTTATCTGCGCGGGTTCGATCCCACCAGGGTCAAAATTTTTATTTTAGTGATTCAAAAAAAGTTGTACAGGGTGCCCTAAAAAAGTGGCATTTTTGCGATTTTATGCTACCCCTCCCCCCACGTTATCAAAAATGAACAGCGTTATCAACTTTTTGTGATAGTGGGCTTACTCCCTCCCCAACATGATAACGTAATATCTGGCCCCTTACAACTTTTTATGATTCGCTAAAAGAAAATTTCCGACCCCACACCAATAACGTGAATGGCCATCTATACATTAGGCCATCATGCCAGGTTTTTTGAAATTTTGCCATGTTATAGAGTTTAGTCGATTAAATTCTCAATCAATAGCGTTCAAAGTCGTCGAATTAATTTCAATGAAGTGATTTGTTAGCGTGGATAATTCATTCTTAAGTTGCTTGTTTTCCTGAAAATTTGCACAAATTTTGAAGAAAAATAAAAAAATTGTTTACTTCAATTTTCACTTTGAGTTCATGTTCAAGAGAATCGAACTTGTCCTATAAAATACAGGGTGTCCAAAAATGGCAATTTTTCGATTTTTAAAAAAATTTTCAAGTTTACTTTTCACTAAAATAACCTTATAGGGAGTTTTTCTATGCGAGAAATCGATTGCACGCATTGCCGAGCCTTGAAAATGCTTCTTTAACCCTGTATTAACATATTTTCGCTTCAATACACACATCTCATTCCTGAATCAGGGTCAGGGAAGCGTTTTCAAGATCCGGTTATGCGCGCAATCGCTTTCTCGCATAGAAAACCTACTATAGGGTTATTTTGGTAAAAATTAAAAATTGTGAAAAAATCGAAAAATTGCCTTTTTTGGGACACCCTGTATAAAAAATGTAAAAAGTAATAATTATAAAAAATCGTACTTTTAACTCATTTACAACTGCAAATGTTTCAAAAGATAACTGTTTCTTGTTGACTTTGTGGAACACCAATTGAACTTTTTTGTTGCCTTTTTTAAAAGTCATCCTAAAAGGAGATTTAAAAAAACATTTTTACTGGTACTTTTGGTACGTACTCATCCTCCCCAGAAGCATCGCTAGGTTGAGAGGACACTTTTATAAAATGAGAGAGAATTCTTATAAATTTTTGGTAAAAAATAATTGCATTTTATTCAAAAATCGCAATTTTTTAATTTTTACAGCTAAGGGATGTGTAATAATAAGCTAGGCGATTATGCATAAGCACCTGCTCCTTAAAAAGTGGGCAGGTGAGACTTTTTTGTCATTATTAGTTAATTTTGTCATTATTTTAAAAGTACAGGGTGGCGCATAAAAAACCGCACTTTCGAGATTTTCATCTCTTCTTTATTTTGAGTATAACTTTTGATTCCGACCATCGTTTTCCATGATCTGGGTATCATTGGATAGCTCTGATTATAGACTATCCAACGACACCAAGATTATGGAAAACGATGGTCAGAATCAAAAGTTATACTCAAAATAAGGAAGAGGTAAAAATCTTGAAAGTGCAGTTTTTTATGCGCCACCCTGTATTTTAAATATCCAGTCTAAAGGCGATTAATATCTGGAAAGAAGACTTTAAGCTTAGCGCTGAATACGAGTTGACGATGACTCCAAAATTGCGTCTGAAGTAGTAGCAACTGCTAAGAACAAGTCATTAAGCATTAAGCAAATCGCTGATTTTGAAGACTACTTGGTTTTTTCCTCACCAAAATGATCCCTCTAGGGGTTTTCTATGCGAGAAACCGATTGCGCACATTACCGGACCTTGAAAACGCTTCCCTGACCCTGTATTAGCCTATTTTCGTTTCAATTCACACATCTCTTCCATGAATCAGGGTCATGGAAGCCATAGCTGAACAAGGAGAGTGGTACTGTATCCCCCTCCCCCCACTTTGTCTTTTTGCCGAAAGTTTTAAGCGACCATCGTATTTAGGGCACCCCCCCCCTTCCACTCCTTGTACAGCTATGATGGAAGCGTTTTCAAGATCTGGGAATGCGCGCAATTGATTTCTCGAATAGAAAAACCCCCTAGAGGGTTATCTTCGTGAAAATTAAAAAATTGAAAAATCGCAAAATTACCTCTTAGGACACTCTGTATATAAGAGAAACTCTTACTTCGCATCATAAAAGAGACGTTGAAAAACTATTGTCATCTCATCATAAGAACACTTGATGAATGCATCTTTAAAGAATTCTGGCCAATAGATGTTATTAGTATTGACCTTTCTTTTACGTAAAGTAAGCAAATTGAACGTGTTGGCATAAGGGAAGCAAGTACAGGCATAAACATGATTTGGTTTATCCAAGCAGTAGAGAAAGACTTGGAATTTACTGCAATTCTAAAGACAACATTCAATGATTAACATAAAAAATTGAGCCTCATTTTTTATTTTTACCTTTTTTTAAGCGATTACTGCTTTTGTTATAAAAATTGGGCGGGATGGGATAAAATGGATAGAGAAAGCGACCGTCCTATCTGGCAAGTTAAAGGACAAGTCCAAAAAAGTTGTCATAATTTATTCAAAAAGTTCATGAAAAATGGAGTATTTTGTGTTTTTACGGCACCCCCTGGATCGTTGTAATTTTTGGGATAATTGCATGTGAAGTTAGATTATTTATTACAACGAAAATATGAGTACAGGTCTCAAATTTCTGATTCAATCAATGTTCAAAAAACGTTGGTCTACCTCAAGTCAAGAAACGAATGGTATTTTTTAGACGTTAAAGGGCGAGTGGGACTTACCGAGAAACGCATAACTATGCCAAACAGTACATAACCCCCCCCCCCCCCATTTAATAATCGAAAAGCACGAAAATAACAATGAAAAAATTTGAAAACTTCATCCTCAACCCGAAAAATTCAATTGAAAATGACCACTTTTCAATTGAAAATGACCATTTTACACTATTTTCATGTAATTTAGAGCTAAAAATCACTCAAAAATATTTTCGTTTGTCGGAAAAATTGCATAATTTACCATTTTCGACCATGTCCTACAAGATCCAATCATTTTAAAAAAATTTGAAAAGTTCTTTGAAAATCGACTTCTCGGTAACGTGGTCTAGCCCTTTAACAATTCATAAATTTACAATAATAAAGATATTTACATCGAAATTTGACGATTTTAGTGCAAAAAATTCAAGAAAGTTTGTGTATTATAACGAAAACATGAACCCAAATACAAATTTTAAACGTAATTATTTCGAAAACTATAAGAATTCAGAGGTTGTCATAAAAAACACAAAGCGCTCCATTTTTCATGATCTTTCCGAATATATTATTTTTATACAGGACTTTTTCCGAGTGGACTGGTCCTTTAAGCACCAAATTTTTTCTAGTGGCGCAAGGTATAAAAAATACTTACTTCAGTAACAATCTCCTTTATTGTAATACCATAAGTGCTAAAATATAGTTTAAAATTTCAATTTTATGTCAAAAATTTGGGTGGGGAACTTTTGCGCTCTCACATTTGCGCATCTGACATTTGAGCACCCGACATATGCGCCCCGACATGTGCACCCCGACATTTGCGCCCCGACATATCCGCCCCAAAAAATGCAATTTTCTCGGGTTTCCCGAGATTTTTGAAGTCCCGAATAAACTTCACTAAACCCCTATGCGTAATTTTTTACGAGGAATCGAATGAGACCACTCTTGTTCCATGAAAAGCTCAGTAAACTTGAGAAAATTGCATTTTTTGAAAAGACCCCATTTTCTCAGGTCAGTTCAGGTTTTCTGAGCTTTTCATGGAACTCATTCGATTCCTCGTGAAAAATTACGCATAGGGGTTTAATGAAGTTTATTCGTGACTCCAAAAATCTCGGGAAACCCGAGAAAATTGCATTTTTTGGGGCGAATATGTCGGGGTGCAAATGTCGGAGCTCATATGTCGGGGTTCAAAAGTCGAGTGCGCAAATGTCAGGTGCGCAAATGTGAGGGCGCAAAAGTCCCCAACCCAAAAATTCTACCTAGTGTCTTCGCGACTTTTGAAAGTTGTTGAAAATTTAAATGGCTCTGTCCCAACTCTTGAGTCATTTGACATTTCTTTCGTGTCCTGAAACATGCTTTGATGAATACAAGTGCCGGATAGGTTACAAATATCAGGTAGGTTATTTAAATTTTTCGCAAATCGTAAAAGACTGTAGTAGAGTTTACTCGTAGACTATAAGTAGTATTGGGTTGATCAAAAAGCTCTGCGACTTTTTACATTATTTTTGGACCGGGAAATTTGTCCTAAAAAGGACCCATATAGGAATAACTGCATGTGTATTATAATGCATAATGGTAAGAAGTCTATGCCTAAAACCTAAGTCTAAGGCCTAAACCTAAAGCCTAATCCTAAAGCTAAGCCTAAGGCCTAAGCCCATTATGTATTCTGATCATTATGCATTTTGATACGCACTCGAATAACTTTATGCGGAAAATCGATTGTGCGCATTCCCGAAGGTGAAAACGCTTTCTTGATCCTGATTCAGGGAAAACGGTGCATTTATTGAAGCGAAAATGTAAAAAATTTAAATTTTCGCCGGAAAACCAGCTGTATAGGGATTTTTATAGGCGGGGAATCGATTGTGCGCATTCTCGAAGCATAAACAATTTCCTTGAACTGATTTAAGCGATTTTTAAATGGTTTTCGTTATAAAAACTTTTTATAATACAGTCAATTCTCGATTTAGTGACATCTCTATTTAGTAACCCCTTCCGAGAATTTTCCCGCCAACATGATCACGCAGAGATGCGTTGCAAAGAATAAATAGTCCGTTTTCCCTGAATCAGGGTCAGTAAAGCATTTTCATGCTTCGGGAATGCGCGCAATCGATTCCCTCGCACAAAGTTAGGAATCATCCAAATATTACGTAATCATGTGGGGGGGGGGGAGGGTAAACCACCAAAAAGTTGATTACGTAATATCTGGATAACCCCTAACCCCTATATAAGTTCTTTTTAGAAAAAATTTTTTGGTCCAAAAATCATGTGAAAAATTGCAGAACTTTTCCATCAACCCATGTTTGTTACTAATGAAATTATCGGTACTACTAAACATTAACAACCGTAAGTGACGTGGGCATTTTTTCGAAAAAAATTTTTTTTAATTTTTTTAACAAGTGACCCTTTAGGGGTAATTTTATGTCGGGAATCGATTGCGCGCATTTCCGAACCTTGAAAACGCTTCCTTGACCCTGATTCAGGGAAGGAATTGGTGTATTGAAGCAAAAATCGAAAATTTTTGAATTTTTATGAGAAAACCTTTATGAAAATTTTTATGAGGGAATCGATTGCGCGCACTCCTGAAATGTGAAAATGCTTCCTCGACCCTGATTTAGGAAAGGGATCGATATTTTGAAGTAGTACGAAAATCAATTGGTACTACTAAACAAAAGAACCGTAAATGACGTGAGCATTTTTTCTTATACACACAAAAATGCCCACGTCATTTACGGTTGATCTTGTTTAGTAGTATCCGAAAATCCAATATGTACTAATTTTCCTGAATCAGGGTCAAGGAAGCATTTTCACGCTTCAGGAATACGCGCAATCAATTCCCCGCATGAAATTACCCCCAGAAATATGATTTTGAGGGAGAAATTTCAAAATTTTTTGATTTTTGCTTCTATACACACATTCTATTTTCCTGAATCAGGGTCAAGGAAGCATTTTCACGCTTCGGGAATGCGTGCAATCGATTTTTCGCATGATTTTACCCCTAATAGGGTGATTTTCAGAAGAATTTTAAGAGAAATTTTTTTTCGAAAAAATGCTCTCGTCATTTACAGTTCTTTTGTTTAGTAGTACCAATTGATTTTCGCTTCAAAACATCGATTCCTTTCCTGAATCAGGATCAAGGAAGCGTTTTCACAGTTTAGAAGTACGCGCAATCGATTCCCCGCCTAGAAAAACGTAAGAATCGGCGGTTTTCTCATAAAAATCCGAAAATTTTTCGATTTTCGCTTCAATACACCGATTCCTTCCCTGAATCAGGGTCAACGAAGCGTTTTCAAGGTTCGGGAATGCGCGCAATTGATTCCCCGCATAAAGTTACCCCTAGAAAAGTCATTTTTGCAAAAATTCAAAAAAAAATTTTTTTCCTAAGGGTCACTTGTTAAAAAAATTTTTTTTCGAAAAAATGCCCACGTCACTTACCGTTTGTTATAGTAGTACTAAATTATCCATAGAATGATTCAGTTTATATCATCACTTTCAAGATAAAACAGTGAAACCTTTTTGTATTATTTCATTTTGTGTTCTCCTAGCTAGTTGATCATTTGGCCTGCTGATATGATCATCAAACATACGAACAAGGACTCTAGAAAATAGTACTGAAACAGGAGATATCAAAATGTAGACTGAGATTTTGATTAGAAATTTGAATTGATTTTTTCTATAAGTGTATCTAGATTGAACCTCTGTGATGTCATCTGATATCATCTAAACGCCTACGAACTTTTAATTTTGTGAAGGAGACGTCTAATGATTAATAAGCTCGGATTAGGGCATAAATTTGATAATTTTTGTGAATCAGTTCACTACGCACATTTTGCACAAGTTTTCTGAACTGTAGCAAATCATATTTGTATTTATTTCATTGTCAATATGAAAAATATACAACTCTCTCGCGGAGCTAATTTTTTAAATTTTCCGTTACTCCTCCAAGCCCTCTCATGGCTAACAATTAAGCGACTATCTCCGTAGCCATCATTATCTCAAGTTATTGAACAAAAATTTTAGTGCGTCGAAAATCCAAAGCTCATGTCCCTTCATCTCCTGCTTTCCCACAAAGCATTCGTCAGGCTCCAATCGAAAATGTCATAAAAGGTCCAATTCAAGATTCTCTATGCTCTTCAGCTTCAAGAATAAGTAATAAGAAACAATTTACAAACGTGCAGCCCCTAGAGCAGGAAATCAAAGACATATTGTCACAGGTAGGACAAGAAAATATTCGATCCAAAATTTATAGGGTAGTTCAAAAAACTAGATTTTTTCGACTTTTGAGCAATTTCTTCAAAATTTTTCATATTTTATCAAAATAACCTTTTACCGGATTTTCTTCGCTAGAAATCGAATGAAAAAAAAACTTGAAAACGCTTTCATGACCCAGCCTATTTTTGCCTTAAAGAACCACTCCACTCGGAAAAAAGTTGCCATAATTGATTCTAAAAGTTAATGAAAAATGTAGCATTTTTTTGTTTCTTTACGGCACCATTTTTTTCATCTACCAAAAAAGCAAAAAGCGTAAATTTAGACAACTTGAAAGGTTGCTTTCAACAACCACCAAAGCGTAGTGGTAAATCTGCGACTTTTTACGCAGCTAATGCCAAGTTCGATTTCCACACGCGTCGATTAATTTTTGCTTCGGGAATGCGCGCAATCGGTTTCCCACGTAAAATTACCCCTATACATGAGTGATATCATCGAAAAATCGATTGACAGCCCATGGCGACTAGATTTTTCGAAAACATGACTTCATAGCCTTTACGTTGATGGAGACCGCCTATCTTAATAACAAGACGACAATTACATGTAAACATATGTACAAAATCGTGCGCTTTTAAATTTTTCTATATAAAATTTTTTTGCTTATTTCTTACAATTTTATGATTTTTGCTGATGTCTGTTCTAAACAGACAACTGTCTGTTTCTAACAAACAACATGGATACTTGTTGTAAATCAAACAATATAAAGCCACTAAGTACCCAATTTACCGAATAATGATGAAAAGTCATGGAAATCATGCGTATTCGATATTTTTTGGTATGCAACATCAATGTTTTTAGTCGTTCTCGCACCCCCTCTAATGAATTTCTATGCGGTCTTTTTTAAATT
>JAQGBS010004653.1:0-10086 GCA_034698545.1 Acrobeloides obliquus
TAAAAATAATATTTATAGAAAAATAATTTTATATAGTTTTAAGAAGAATATATAGATGAAGAATGTATAGAACAATAGAAGATCTTTCAAAGAACCAACTAAGAGCTATTTATAATTTTATTTCTATATACAGGGTGTGTGTGGAAATTATCGACCCCTATTGTCGGATAATTTTCACTATAACTTTTGTTAGGAACATCTATGCATCAAGATCTTGGTGTCTTTTTAAATCTCACGTTCGTAAATGACACCAAGATCTCGGCGTATGGTTGCTTCTATCAAAAGTTATGGTGAAAAAAGCATCTAGATATACCTTACTATAGGAGGTCGGATATTTTCCGCACATTCTGTATTTTGGCACCTTATCATTGATACAATTTTTGTGTTCTCGCATTTAATTGATTACATTTATTTCTTTGATAGTCCGCCTTTGAGTAAATTTTTTTATAGAATTACGTTCGAGATCTTTTATCATTTTTTTGCAACCCCCAATAAATACCCTCCTAAAATTATCAAAAATTTTGAATTTGTGAAAGCTCCCCACATAAAAGATGTCATATAATTTTGCGTAAACTTAAAATCAGTTCAGTACCCAAGAGGTACAGTGGGTACATGTAGCTCCCTCTTCCCCAAAGATCAAAAAAGTAAAAAATCCAAAGGGTCCCCTTATGTTTTGACCAAAATTTTTTGAAGGGGGGGGGTCACTAAATCGAATCGAAGGGAAGGTATCACTGAATCGAGAGTCGACTGTACCACATTATGTAATTTTTGTCAAATTCAGTTACGTATGGAGTCAACCAAAATACGCACATTTCAAAGCATGAATTTTTCTTTCCTCAGAGTACTTTCATCGAAACTATGGCTAAAGAATGTAAGATAAGGACATAAAGTACGTTGCATTTAAGGAATTTCGCTAATTATTGAGTTCTACACACAAATATTGACCTTGATGTTAAAAATCACATACGTTCGGCATTAACGGTTAACAGAAAATTTATATGGTTAGCAAATTATATCTTTAAATGGACTGTAAAATACCTGGCATATACAGGGTGTTTCACATGAAACCTACCTATTTTATTTTGACATAGCTTCATTTCTGGAAAAGTATTCTGAATTTCCGACTTTTGGAAAATAACGAGCTAATTTGTCCATTTTATGCATGTTTTTTTGTTTTTAAAAATCTTGACTTTGGGCAAAAAGTTTTCGCCTAGGCTGGGATTCAAACCCACCCCTTTATGAGCGAAAAGCGAGAGACATACCACTCGGCTATGAAGGCCGGTTAGTCACTCGTTTAAAATTTTCTGGCGAAACCGACCTTAATAGCCGAGTGGTATGGCTTTTGCTTTTTTCTCATAAAAGGGTGGGTTCGAATCCCAGCTACGACTTACAATTGGGGAGGAATGTCCATTTTTCAAAAAATTGTCAATTTACAACGTTATCCTACAATAATTCCGTATAAATTCCACGACCACGCAGGGATGCCAAAATTTTTTTACTCTCGAGTAAAATTTTATTTGGTCGCTTGGAGTCACACTCATCACCCCTTCGAGTGCGATAGCGCTCGGCCATCGATTCTTAACACTAAATTTTCGATGCATGGATCACGTCTATAAAAAACGTTCTACAAATCGAAATTTTTTTGGCTGAACCCTATCCAACGAAAAAGAAGGCAAAACATAAGACCCTTCTCATGACGCACCGTTGCCAAAATCTTCCCTTTTTCGTGATGTTGGATTCTTACATGAAAAGGGCAGATTCCAACCAGACATGCTACTGATCATTAATAAGATAAACGTAAAATGTAGTCCTATGTAATAATTAATTGACGTGTTTTAATTTTTTACTCATTTTGCAATAGTAGCGTTTAACAAAATTATAGCGTTTTTATGTGACAAAGACCAACTTAAGATAAAATTCGAAGCAGTTTATAGCTCTTGTTAAGTAATAGAACTGTGATCCAACGTTTTTGACTAGATTCTCAAAAAATTATTTAAATTTTAAAAATGGACTCTCGGCCAAAATATTCTAACATAACAATATCTTCTTTAAATGTATTTCCTGTTTATGTTGATTTTACTGTTGAAGGTGGAATATTAACATGTTTAAACTTGTATCTAGCACTGGCTATTTTATTTACAAAACGTTTAAGAAGTCAAAAAGAGTATATAATTATCGCCTCCAATATCATCTTCGACGCAGCTTTTGGGCTAGCTTATTGCTTGTCAGGAATACGTTTTTTCGTTTTTATTTATCCAGAAGAATGTAAAATTTTACCTACTTTTTAGGCAATTAAGACCCTTAAACTGAGGTACCCAAAACAAAGAGGTACTCAACCTTGGTCAATGGGGAGGGGATGTCCATTTTTCAAAAAATTGGAGGCGGCAGACCAAAAATAGAGGGTGAGGGAGGCGAGAGTGTGATGGGGGATGAATTTTTCAAAAATTTCAATCAAAAAATGACATTTTTTACCAAAAATGGTTCAAAAAGTTGCCATTTTTGCTCAAAAATGCGTTTTTGCCAAAAAAGTGATATTTTTTATTTCCAACACCACGAACAGAGGTAGATTTTGGGAACGGTGCGTGATGGAAAGGGTCTTATGGGGGCATGTCTCCAAGAGCGGGGATCCATTTATGTATATATATGTATCCCCTATTCATCTATGACCCACACCCAGGACGGAAAGGTGAGTGAGATTAGGCTTATGTGGTCTGTCTCCCCCCTCCCACCAAAAATTTTTAAATTTTTGTCAACACATGGTTAACAACTCGTATTGATGAGAACATAGGGATCCAAGGGGGCAAATTTCGTTCTCTGTATTTGATGCGTATGTTTTAGACATGCCTCTATTGTCAAAATGGCAATGTTTTACAAATTTACATATCATTATCTTTACCATAATAACTCCCGGAGTTGGCTTGATTTCTTTTTTTACATGTATAAGCAGTTTAATATCGGTTATATTTCCTGTAAAATATTGGAAGCTAGACGCAAAATTTGCATATTTAATCCCTATGGCTTCGTTCTTGTGTACTATTCCTACATTTATATTAGCAGGAATTACCTCATATGAAGACAAAGATGTTTACATGGTAAGTTTGACGCATTTTCGAAAAAGGGCTTCAGTGGCGCAATAGGTTACGTGTTTGGCTGTTGACTGAAAGGTCTCGAGTTCGATACTTAGTTTTTGCCCAAAAATTGGTCTCAATTTAGACAATTCCATTTCTCATCCCTTTAAAAGATTTTTTGATACAGTTTTGACCAATTTTTGAGCAAAAACCAAGAGACAAGCTGGGTATAGAACCCGTGACCTTTCAGGCAACAGCCAAACACGCAATTTGCTGCGCCACTAAGGCCACTTCCTCACGACCTTAAATTCTTTATCACTTTTTTTCTCAATTTTGACAATTCTATTTCTCATCATTGTTAATAGATTTTTTGATACGGGTTTTTTACGTTGTTGGGCCATCACTAAGCTATCAGATTATGTTCAAATCACATCTCTACCTTATTGGGAAGACGGAGAAAAGTTGCTTTCAAAACTTCAAACTGAAAAATTCGCATAGCAGAAAACGCGAATTTTGAATATTTTTATAGGATCTGAAGCAGAATTGTCTGACCTCTCTCCTACAAAAAACCGCATCGAAAATGACCGATTGGATGACGAGAATCATTCAAATCAATGATAGTCCCAACCTACTGGGGCACCCTGTACAAATTTCTAGTAATCCTGAGAATTTTTTTTAGCAGCCTGCTTTATGCAACCTCCAAAATAGTGGTAGTACTCAAGTTTATCAGTCTTTGAGGGCCATAAGAATAGCTTGTTCAATTGCTAGTGTGCCGCTTTATATCCCTATTGCATATAAGATGTATCAGGTAAAATAGGATAAACTTCTAAACGTTTAGCACATAACGAATTTAGCTGATTAAAAAGAGTTACCAATATTCTGGATTAAGTTCTCAACAAAGGGAGAAATTAATCAACATGACATTAACCTTAATGCTGATTACTTTAAGTGAATTAGTTTTGTTTGGTATACCAGATTTTTATTTGATGTTGCATCCGAACAATTCAAACTTTATATTCAATATAATGAATATTAATAAAGGTAAAATTGTGAATTTTTTATACGACTTAGAAGTATAGGTGGAAGGAGGGGGGGGGGGATCATTTTTCAAAAAAATTAGCGGGGGAATTTTTTCATATTTTTATGTGTGTATTGAAGCGAAAATCGAAATTTTTGAAATTTCTCCCTCAAAATCATATTTCTAGAGGTAATTTCATGCAGGGAATCGATTGCGCGCATTCCCAAGCTTGAAAACGCTTCCATGACCCTGATTCAGGGAAACTAGCACATTTTGGATTTTCGCTTCAATACACACTCTTATGTCCCTGAATCATGGTCAAGGAAGCATTTCCAAGCTTCGTGGATGCGCACAATCAGTTCCCCGCATGAAATTACCCCCAGAAATATGATTTTGAGGGAGAAATTTCAAAATTTTTCGATTTTCGTTTCAATATACACATCTATTTCCCTGAATCAGGATCAAGGAAGCATTTCACGCTTCGGGAATGCGTGCAATCGATTTTTGGATGATTTTACCCCTATATAGACTGTTTTGGCAAAAAATTTTTTGACCGAGATTAGTCCCTAATTCTTACTCCTTTTTAAGATAATGATTTATGAATTTTTCGGACCTTCCCCCCCCCACGTAACTAGTCATTGCTCCGAAGGGCTTATATCATTTTAGGCATTATCAATATCATAATCTTCTTACGAACTCAAAAAGAACTCAGATCGGCTATTTTTCAAGTCACATTCCAATGCTGTTTAAAACAAAAAGCTAATATTAAAAAGGTAGTAGTAAGTGTAATTGTTAGATGAACTCATGCACGAACTAAGACTACAGTTAAAACCAACACAAAAAGCTAATCGAAATCATACCTTATGAGAAGTTTCAATTTTTGAGATAAAAACAATGTCACATGTATATAACATGGTATACTCTATGTGCATACTTTGTTAGCGATTTTTACATTTTTAGATGCGCGTCTTTTGGAAAATGACTTGGTCAGGGATATCGGCCAGAATCTCTAATTTATTTTTATGTGCGGCTCGATACCTGCATTAAAAGAAAAATTTCAAGCTAGAACCCAAAAAGTGATTTTTTGAGGGGGTAAAACATCGTGTTCTATAGAAAAAAAGTCACTTTTCTCGAAAACTACACATGCTTGGGACATAGTTTTAATGTCGTTGGAAAGGACAGCAAGGGGCAATAAAAACG
The DNA here is from genome assembly GCA_034698545.1 of Acrobeloides obliquus. NCBI lineage: Eukaryota > Metazoa > Nematoda > Chromadorea > Rhabditida > Cephalobidae > Acrobeloides > Acrobeloides obliquus. The sequence goes on from JAQGBS010004653.1 coordinate 5,287, forward strand.
TACTTTAAATTGTAGAAGACGCATTTATAGAAAAAAAGTTATGATAGAAATACTAAAATGATTAAAATGCTGATCTTGGCCAAATATTACCCTCGATTTCTCCACAAGTATAAAAGCACGGGACTTAATTTATATGTTTTTGTTAATTACTCACTAGGTACTTCAAAATAATATAGGCTTCAAGTTTCTGACGACACTTTTTGGCGTACTCTCACCCCTGTGCGAATTTTCGAGATATCGACTCTTAAAAAATACCGCTGCTTTTACTGCTATCTTACTGATTTCTTATTTCATGTTTTATGACACGAATAAATATATTATTTATCTCCACACAACACATATGCACGATGAAAAACAAAAACAAACATTAAAAAAATACATACATTTAAAAATAATTCAACTCCTGCACACATGCTAAATAGCGGATCTCAACCAGATTCTTATTATATACCACAAATTCATCATAACTTGCATATAAGCCATCAAATTCTTCAGCGGCTTCTTTATCTTCACGCTTACGGATGCCCCCACTGTACAATTGGAGCTTCAAATCTGAGTTCAACGAAAGCTTCTCGAAAGTCAATCGTCCTGGAGCTTAAATTCACAATGTAGAAAATTTACAAAAAAAATTTTGGAACTATAGATTAAAGCGTCGCACTGAACGTGAATTTTTTCGCAAGAAATGATCCCTTTAGGAGTAATTTTATGTGGGGAATCCGAATTTCGCATTCCTAAAGTATGAAAACGCTTCTTTGAATCTAGAAAAAGCTGTTTTTGAAACAATATGAATAAGAAAATCATGTTTTATATTATATCTGATATTTACGTATTCTGCACAAATTTTCCCGCCCCAATGCAACCACGAAAAGATACCGAATGCGGAAAAAAGACTATAAAAGGGGAAATTCGGATTCCCCGAATAAAATTACCTCTAAAGGGATCATTTCCGTAAAAAAGTTTAAAAAAATTTTTAGAAAAAAGTTCATGTTCAGTGAGACACTTCAACTATACTAGTTCCCAATCTTTTTTTACCCCAAACACTATCAAATCCGGCATTAAAAACTTCGGTATCCGGATTAAGGCCAATTTTATCACCTGTCATCTTTTTTGATTTACCAATTTGGACTTTGCAAAGGAGGATAATATGTACTGATTCGAAAACATCGGTGTATTTGATAGCCTCTGCAGCGCTGTTGGTGAAGTAAATTCCTGATCCATAAGAAGACATGGGATTGCTCGACAATTTAAATCCATTTCTCAAAATAGGAATGATGTTTCCAGTATAAGTGCCATGACAAAGAAGAATTGACGTGTCGGTTAAAGATGGGTCTTCATGGCGACCAACTTCATAAAGCTAAATTTCCGTACAAAATGAAGATTTAAAAAATAGCTAAGCTACCTCTTTTAAACTAACCCCGTGTGACTGTGTATTGAAAGTGCAAAGGTAATTGGCTAAATTGGTAAAGACATTGCCCACGGGCACCTTTGTGATCGTAGCAAATTCACCAACCATCTCCGTAAAGGCATTATAAGTCATCTGTTGGTTGTTTCGATGGCGGTTTATGTCAAAAAGTAGCTGCAACGGTGGCTAAAAATGCCACTGTTTTGATAAAATGGTACAATAATTACATTTCGATCCTCAAATTCCACTTAAATATCTGTTTCCCAAGTTGAATCAGAACCAGATGACATTTTTCGAGAAAATGAGATATTAATCAGACTGGATAACTGAAAAGATTTTTCATCTGTGTATTTAAGACTTGAGTAAGATGTAACCATAGTCCACGAGAACAAAATTTTACTCGCGAGAGTAACATTTGTTCAAATCGCGTGGACTACCCTGTACATCATTAGCAAAAAATTTTAACAAATGAATAAAATAATTTAAAAATAGGACAGAGCCCGTTATAACCCACCCGGGTGCTCCACACCACCCACTGGGTGCAGAACACATGCACCGGCTAATTTTTTGTACCAACACAAAATTTTGGGGGATTTTCGGCTATTGGGAACACGATGGTGATATTATTTTTTAACAAAAATTTTTGTAAAAAGTAAAAAATTAGGGTTGGAGACATTTTTGAAATTCTCATATTTTCATTTTTTAAGAGTAACCTCCTATTTTTTCATTTTTTAGGGGTAACCTCCTAATTTTTTGACTTGATTGATTCTTGATTTTTAAAAATTTGACGATCGGGTGTTCAGAACTCAAAAACACCTGTAAGTGCTGTACCCACTGAGTGCTGAACCCAGTGGGTTCAGCACCCACGGGTATTTTGAATCCAGAACCCACCAGGTGGTGTGTTTGTGTATTATGCACCCAAAAACACCAGGGTTATTTCGGGCTCTGAAATAGGCTCATTGATACATTCTTCAGAGAAAATTTTTGAGCTTCTAAGGCACATAACCCTGCACAGTCATCGAATTTCGGAATAATTCTTTCAAGGCTTTAAAATATAGCTGTTTAGAAATCGTTTCCGTGTTCGATCGTCAAAAATCGTGGCGTTTTGGCAGAGATACAGGTCTTTCAATTTAGGAATAGTGTTTTTACAACTGCATAACACTATTTAGGAACAATATTTTCTATAGAAATTCAACGTAAAACCATTGGCTCTAGCTTTAGGCTTAGGCTGAAGCCAAAGCGTAAGCCCAAGACTAAGTCATTAGACACTTCAAAAGTGATATTACTCATAAAATTTGTGATTGAACGCGTATATGCTCGTTGGACGCGCAACTGCACTAGAGCCGAAAAATGTATGTGGATTTCAAATGAATTTAAAAGAAAACACGACATTTTTAGGTTGCTGCATTGTAAAATTAATTTTTGAAAATTTTAGGATAAGGAATACACCCCTAAAAAATTGCGATATTTTTTAAGCCCTATTTTTTAAAATTAAAATTTTTTAGTGTTTTTTTAATGCAACAAACTAAAAAACGTCAAAGTACCTCTTTGAATTTCTAGGCCCCTTGGACCCCAAGAGATTTTTTTGAAAAATCGAAAACTGACTAACAAATAAAAATCTTATTAATGTTGAATGAGAAGTGGATTATATTCATAGGTCGGCAAGGTGGGGGAGGGGGGACCCCCGATGCGGTGGTCCCCAACACTTCATTAAATTCGTCTAAGATTTAAAAAAGGACCTTTTTTTAGCCAACATCCAATTTTTATAAAACACCTCATGTTCGGCGGGTACATGCGGTGGTCCTCCCCTCAATTTTGGGTCTATGCGTGCGTCGGTCAGGGAGAGGAAGACTCCCCCCCCCCTTGGACTTAAGTTGGATCTTCTATAATCATACACATCCCTGGCTATCAAAAAAAAGTTATTCACTCGGCTGGCTTATTGCGGGAGCTGATAAAAAGATACGAGGTAATCTTGCCAGGATAGGATACATCTTCACATTCTCCTAAATGATGACAAATGAAAAAATGACAAGGCTCTAATAAAATTTAACCTTCGAGAATTCAGGTCTTCTTCAAGATCGATGCACTTTACAGTAGGCTTTCATCTCAAAAATGCGTTGCCTGCTCGTTCTTATTCGACTCCTCTTTCATCGTTGAACTGGCTATGTCGACGAAGAACGACTTTGAAAGTTTAGGTGGAGGTGACTTAATTTCTAAACCAGCAATAGATATAATGAAGTTAAAGGTTGTTTTTACAAAAATTCCGAGTTGTGGATTTTTGAAAATTCAAATTTAATAGATTTTCGTTTCAATATTCAAGCTATATTGCAGTTCAGGCAGTTTTTTTAAAAGTTTTCATTAAATTTGATAATCAACTTCAAAAACTATAGGCTTCGCGCTGCAATTGCCAAATCCGGTGATCTTGGTTCTCAGAAGCAAATTTCGGAGCAAGTATACAATGCGGGTGTCACTTAACGTGATCTAAATTTGAAAAAATAATTTCTTACAAATTATTTGTTAAATTTTTTCAAAAATCAACCCAATATGGGTAATTTTATGCGGGGAATCAATTGCAAACACTCTCGAAGCCTAGAAACCACATTCTTATCTCAACGGCCCTCTTTAGGGCCACATTTATAACAAGAATCACAAGCTCTAACATATTTGTCAGATTTTCTGAGAAAAAATTATTTTCACCGCTTTGATGTAGTTTCTAGGCTCCGAGAGTGTTCGCAATCGATTCCCCGCATAAAATTACCCATATTGGGTTGATTTTTGAAAAAAATTTAAGAAATTATTTTTTCAAATTTAGGTCACGTTAAGTGACACCCGCATTGTATACTTGCTCCCAAATTTCAAAACCAAAATCACTAGTTGCAGCCTTATCTCTCTAGATTTACATTTCATAACATGATCAAATCAAACGCCTTCTCAAAAGTAAATTTCAAAACCAAAATCACCAGATACTGGCTTCTTCTCATTAGTTTTACATTTCATACCATTTCATCCAAAGGCCTTTTCAGAAGTAAATTTCAAAACCAACGTCCCCAGTTACTGACTTTTTCTCATTAGTTTTACATTTCATACCATGATCAAATCAAAACCCTTCTCAGAAGTAAATTTCAAAACCAATGTCCCCAGTTACTGGCTTTTTATCATTAGTTTTACATTTCATACCATTTCAATCAAAGGCCTTCTCAGAAGTAAATTTCAAAACCAACGTCCCCAGTTACTGGCTTTTTATCATGTGTTTTACATTTCATACCATTTCAATCAAAGGCCTTTTCAAAAGCAAATTTCAAAACCAACGTCCCCAGTTAATGGCTTTTTATCATGTGTTTTACATTTCATACCATTTCATCCAAAGGCCTTTTCAGAAGCAAAATTCAAAACCAATG
>JAQGBS010004654.1:0-10086 GCA_034698545.1 Acrobeloides obliquus
GTAAATGTAACTGTAAATGTAAAAATTTTTACATTTACATTTACACTTACATTTACACAAGTGGAGTAACAGGCCCCTGAATCGCTAACGGCTCGAGATAATCGCATGTTAAGTTGGCGAAATTTGAAATCTGTGTATTATAAAGAAAACTTGCACTTGGGTCGCAACAAATAATTTTTTCCCTAAATCAATAAAATCTGTATATTGAGAAGAAAATAATTCAAATTCTTGAGACATTTAGAAAAAATAATTACAGCATTTTTTATAACTTATCGAGACGAGTAAAATGGAACCAAAATTCAATTTTAAAAAACGAAAATTTCCAAAAATTTCAAAATGTTTTTGTTTCAATAACCCAAAATAATTTTCAAATTGGATAATTTTGGTGTCATTCGTCTCATTGAGTTATAAAAATATTTATTTGTTTCTAAGTGTTCAAAGTATTTGAATTATTCTCTTCTCAATATACAGATTTTATTGATTTAGGGGAAAAACTATTTGTCGCAACCCAGGTGCAAGTTTTCGTTGTAATACACAGATTTCAAATTTCGCCAACTTCACACGCGATTATCTCGAAACCGTTGGCGATTCAGTACATGCCGTAAAAGCAAAAATGCTCTATTTTCATGAATATTTCGAATTTCTATAAAAATGGTAAAAGTTTTTTCGGAACACGGGACTTGCACCAATCGATTTCTCGTGCCCGAAAACTCCCGAGTACCAAAAATCAGCTAATTTGGAGAAATTTTTTTCGAAAAGCGTACTGGGCGTGCACCCCCTTTAAGTCGCCAAATTTTGAAATATTTTTTAAAAATTCCTCATAATCCAAAATAAATTAAATAAATGGTTGCTGCTATAACTCCATTTCTTAGAATTGATTCCATGTCAGTAATAGACGAATTAAAAATTGATATAATAGCTTTTACGCTTTAACAGATGTTTTATAGAGGCATTTTTCTTTTAATTAATTTTTTAAGAGAATAAAATCGAAGTAAATCGAAGCTTATAATGTATAGTCTAAATTTGTCGCTTGTAAAAGCTTCTGAATGATTAAAAAATAGCTTTTTAATAAATTTATTTAATTAAAATATTTAAAATTCTTTCTTCACATCAAAGCACACAAGATTTCGAACTCCGTGGATCGAACCTTCGGGCACAACTTAATTGATCATTTCGGACGGTCTTGCAATCATCGATCAACAAAATCTGTGAACTTTTTGAAATCATTCAGTGAAAGGTCTATAATTAATTTAATACAATTCTTCATCAAATTCAACAATGCTTAACTACTCTCTAGATGTTTTCTACTCGCCTACCTTATTTCAGCTTTATTCCACAACTGTCTCAATCCTGTTCGTTATTAACACTTTATCATTTATATTTATTTCATATGTCATCATATTTCATGGCATGATACTAGAAGCTTATCGTTGGCTACTGCTTATATGTTTCATTTTAAGTTATGTTGTTGACTTCGCATTGATTTCAGGACATATTGTACCCCTATTTCCCGCAATAATTGTTTATTTTGATGGAATTATAGGCAAATTTTTTGACTCAAAACTAATGGTTAGCATCTTGCTTTCAATTATTGCTATAAAGCTTTTGGCATTTACGGTAGTTATAATGTATAGGTATGCGATGACAACTACAGGAAGATTGCAAGAATTCTTTCAACAACCAAGAAATTTGTGGGGTACATTCTTAGTGCATGTGCTTTTGGGATGCAGCCCGATGGTTGTTTTAATTTTGGATAGTGAAGTATGCTCAAGAAAAAGTTTATGTGTAGGGAGGGGAAGACTTGAAGAGGGATATTCATGAAGGTCAAAAGCAATGAAAAGGTCCCTTTATGTTTTGAAAAAATATTTGCTTTTTTCAGCCGTTAATTAACAATTCTTTAAGGATGCCTTAATTTATATCGATAAAGAAGTACCGGCATTAAAAGGAATTCTCCTTGGTTCGAATGTCACCTATATTCCACGTGGGATCAAGCTTTATATTGTTGTAGGGGCATTATTATTAGTTTTGATTTGGGGGCTTGCCATTGTTTGGTTTTATTGCTATCAGATGGATCATGGAATAAGAAAAATGAAATCCCAGGTCTCTGAAAACGTGCATCGACTCCAACGCATGATGTTCATTTCTGCTCTAATGGAAGCTATCGTAAATCAATTATTTGTTGCTTGGCAACTTTTTATTGTTGATCTTATGATAATTTTTCCTATACCATATGGAAGTTATTTTTGCTGTATACTTTTTACAACAATGAGTTTCCAAACTACTATTAGTACAATATTTCAATGCTATCTTATTCGACCTTTTAGGGAAGCTGCCAAAAAATTGCTTTTAAAATTTCTTTCTCTAAAAAAGAATTTTCCTAAAACTATAACAGTGGTCTTTATACAAAACGCAAGAAATTTGAATAATCATACTACTACAGTTGAACCTCCTTATAGAGACACCCCGATATAGCGACACTCTGAGCCTGGACTTGGCTGAATGTCTTATAAATTAACGGCTTGCGACCCTCGATATACAGTACCCAGCAAAAACCTTGATTGGCCATTCTATGGCCAAAACCTTCTATGGCCAATCAAGGTTTTTGCTCGGTACTGTAGCAATACCAGGGATGTAAAATTCTTCCTATTCTTTTATAGGAATCTAAACGTTTTTACCTTGTGCCCCAACAAAAGTGGATTTTTTTCAAGATTTTTTAAGTTTTTTAATTTTCACCACAATAACCCCATAGGGAGGGGATTGTTCTACGCTAGGAATCGATTGCGCTCATTGCCGGACCTAAACGCTTCCTTGATCTTGTATCGGGCTATTTTTATGAAAAAATAAAAATAGGAATAGAAACGTTTCTATTTTTGGGAATAGGAATCAAAACGTTTTGAAAAAAATTAGAAATAGAGATCGAAAATAGAAACGTTATTTATATTCTTTGAAATCTCTGAGCGACAACCAAAGCTCAAACACTACCAATAAATGTCCCTCGATAGCAACATCTTGTCAAAATAGTCATTTTTTCATCAAAAATGACAAAATTTTGCATTTTTTTCAACAAAAATCGTAATTTTTTGAGCTTTTTCAGCTCAAAAACAAGTATTTTCAAAAAATTTCTCCCTCGGTGCTGGTTTTTGCTTAAGCATAAGGAATTCAACAAAAATAAATTTTTGCAAAAAATCGAAAAAAATTAATCTGGTCCCCCTTATGTTTCTCCTCTCCGAGCTACCGTGCTCAGAGAGGAGAAGAAGGGACTCTCCGAACTACCGTGCTCGGAGAGGAGAAGAAGGGACTCTACGAGGGTGACTCTGAGCAAAACCCACTTAAAAAGGAGAAATTTTTATTTTTTAAAAGTTTTACACACATATAAATTTAAAAAATTGAAAATTTTTTTGTCTTCAATTTCGATGATCAAATCGCCTTTCTCATCGTCCCTTACAACTATTGTTTTAGCGTTAATGGTTTAAATCAAACGTTCCCGAGATCGTCTGTGCATACACACAGACATTACACGTTTATAGTAATAGGAAATTGTATAGTTTTTGAATTTTTATTTATAGAGAATTATCTTATTATTTTTTTAACTTTAAAGGTTCAGTACAATCGGAAAAAAGTTACCATAATTTGTATATATTCGAAAATTTCATGAAATTTTGAGCATGTTTTGTTTTTACGGCATGTTCTGAATCGTTGGAGTTTTTGAGATAATCGCGTATGAAGTTTTGTCTGTGTATTACAACGAAAACATGTATACAATGGTCAAAACCCTAATTCAATAAAATTTATTTATTGACAAGAAAATAATTTAAATTTCTTGAGTATTTAGGAAAAAGTAAATATAGCTTTTTTTCTCAGCTCAATGAGACGAATAAAATGACACCAAAACTATTCATCTTGAAAATCATTTTGGGTTATTGAAACGAAAATATTTGCACTTTTTCGCACATTTTTGTTCCAATAACTCAAAATGATTTTCAAATTGAATAATTTTGGTGTCATTTTATTCATCTCATTGAGCTGAGAAAAATGCTATATTTACTTTTTCCTAACACTCAAGAAATTCAAACTATTTTCTTGTCAATAAACAAATTTTATTGAATCAAGGATTTGACCACTGTGTACATGTTTTCGTTATAATAACAAGCGAAACTTCACACGCAATTATCTCAAAAACTACAATGATTCAGAACATGCCGTAAAAACAAAAAATACTCCAAATTTCATGAATATTCCGAATATATATGTTACCGGCAGAACTGAGACGCCAGATGCCTAGGCATCTCTGAGACACCAGCATCTCAGAGATGCCTAGGCAGAACTAGATTCTCAGCTCTGCCTAGGCATTTATGAGAATTTTAAAAACGTGCGATAATATTTTTGAAATTTTACCACTTTAATGTGATGATTTTTTAAATTGAAATGAGGTTTGAAAAATATTTCGTAACAATATATATTATTTAAAAAGAAAAAAAATTAGATTTTACTATTGTGATTTTTTATGGTTGAATGTGATGATATTTCAGGATTAAGTATTTGAATTGTGCAATTAATTTTTTTAATAAACATTTATGAGGTTTGAAAAATATTTTTATTTTGCAATCATTTTACTTTAGAAACAAAGTTGATTGTGAAGTTTCTGATAATTCAGACCTAAAAATGGCTACACAAAAATTCAATATTAAAGAGATTCGTTTTCATGTAGTCATACATAAATATCGGATCTACATCTAGTTCTAGGATGAGTTCCAGTCGCTGGCCGAAAAAATCTTATGTACCTTACAACATTGTTAGATAAAAACCTTACAAGGGGTTATTAGTAACTGTCCGCAGACTTCAGCAGAATTACAACAAAATTTTCATCAAAAATCAAAATTTTCTAAGCATTTTCAGCTTTTTAAAATCGAAATTTTATTGAAAAAATAGCCCTATCATTTGCGACAGCTAATACTTATTAGTTCCAGATTTTTTAATAGAGGCCAAAATTTTATTGTTATTTTTTATTTATAGACTTCTATACACTTTATTCAAGATAGAAACTAGTCACATAATACTTGAATGACCTCTAATAGGAGGTATAGTGCTCGATATTCTGTTTGATGAAGGATTTATTCTTCTTATTAGACCATTCTACATGTATTGAAACAATTTCATGATGACTTTGAGATAATTTGGAATAAATATGCATATTATTAATGTGTTCAAGAAAGAATGCAGTGTTGATATCTCTAATAAAAATCCAGAAATGTCTATAAAAAAATATGTCTATACAAATTTTACTCTATTGACTTTATGTGGAAATGTGCAAAAGTTGTAAAATAATTTAAAGAGTTACTTTGTATAAATGGAATATTAATACTAAATAAAGCTATCATAATGATGCTAAAATATGGAGCAAATAATACACATGATAGAACCATAGTCTAAATTACTAATTTTGACATACATACAAGAAAGCAGCATTTTCTTGAAGATGATAGTTTCAGTCGTTCGAACATAGGTACGAACATTTTTGCACAAATCAAATTATACCTGTATCATTAAAGCAAAAAACAATTGTTGTTGAATTTTATATGTTTCTGCAGAAAGATGGTTACGAACTTTCCTAAGCTCCAAAATAATTAAAAGCCATGAAATATAGCCAATTGTAATAACAATAGCACAAGAAACAAAAAGAACATAGAGATGAAGACGGTGTGGAAATCGATTATTTATTAGGCCATTACAGTTATGCGTTAAAAACAAGGGATAAACATCGGGCCAATTCTATAAATAAAAAAGTGTTAATGTATAGGGTGGATTCAAATATTTGGGTAAAGAGGGGTCAAAAATACGACAATTAGATAGATAAGATCTCACAACCCCATATGATAATGTTCCTTACTTCTTTATAAAATTCCAAGATGTCCTCCCAATTCGAATAAAAAAATATGGCATATACATCAGCAGAAATCGCGGGAATCGCTGCAAAGATATGACTAAATACTATGAGAATCCACATTCTTTTAGTGAACCATTCTTCTACCATATCTTTTATAGCAGCATATCTATAGAAAGAGGCTGTTAAAAGAGATACTCCAATGCATCCTATTATTTCGTTCCATATAATATAAGGAAATTGACAACCCCATTGTTCATCAAAGTTTTTATTAAGCCTTCTACACAGAGTGCCGGAGCAGGGAGTAAAACTATAGGCAAGTAAATGAAAGTAGTGTGAGTGTCGAGTATGATAGATACAAACTAAAAATTTGTATAGATTCTTTCATATTGAAAAGAAAGAAAGTTGAACATGTAAGAAACTTGGTCGGTGAGAGAAATTTTCAAATTTTATGGGTACATGTTCATATTGTACTCAGATCTTCGTTTTTTAGCCTTTTTTAAACATAAAACGTTAAAAAAATTTTAACTCTTTATTACTCACCGAAATATTCGCCAAAATGTATTTATAAGCTCCCATATCTTTGGGTGAATATTTGAAGATTAAATAAAAGGCCGGTATAGCTGCAGTCAAAACGTCATTTGGTCGACTACGTCACTTGATCGATTCGTCTACTGTCACTTCATCGATTGCGACACTTAGTCGACCCATTACTTGGTCGACACGTCAATTAGTCAACACGCCAATTGGTCGACTAAGTCACATGGTAAGTGACGTTTCGACTAAGTGACGTGTCAACCGAGTGACGTTTCGACTAAATGACACAGTCGACGAAGTGACGTTTTCGACGAAGTGATGTGAAACCTTAATTGCGCCATTGTTTTTTGTCAACTGCTGCAACTTTTTTCGTTTTGTGCGTGCTGTCAATCTTTTCCCAATTGATTATATTGGAAGAAATTTTATGTACACTTCAGGGAAATAATTGTTTATCAATCAATACACTTTCATTTCCATGCAAATAATTCGAGAAAAATTTTAATTGTGGTCTACAGCTAATTCATCTCTTGCTTATCACTTTTCAAAGATGTGCTGCACCTTTTTGCAGCTTATTTTTCTAGTAATTCATGTGGTAATTGTTAACACTAGCGACATAAAAGTTTCTTATCCTATGGATTCTTGTATTGCTCCGATTGTACTTGAGGAAAACCAGACTATTTCGTTACAAGCAACATGTTTGAACGAAAATTCTACTTGTAACTACAACCCACCTATAAATTGCACATGGCATATTTACAATCACAAAAGCGAAGAATATTTTATTCAGATTTATAGCGACGCTGGATGTATGAATAGAAATGACACTCTTTTAGTAACAAATTGTCAGAATCCTGCAGCAAATAATAGCGCTTTAATAAGTAGTGAAGATATTTTCGAAGGAGTGGATTTATTGACAGGAGAAAATGAACTTTGTGTTAATTTTGTGTCAACTAGCAATATTTCTGAATGTGGTCGTTCGACTTGGGATCTGAAATTTTCTTTAACTCCTATACCATCAATAGATGTAAGGTAATTTTTTTGGAATACACCGAGGGGAGGTCTTTTGAGCATAAAATATTCACTGCGATAAAATATCATAACCTCAAGAGTTTTACTTTACCGGCTGCAACTTTACTTTACCTCGACTTTACCGGTTGGACGCAACTGTCCGGACGCAAATGTCTGGGACGGAAATGTCTGAGACGGAAGTTTCCAGACGCAAATGTCCGGGCGCAAATGTCCGGACTCAAATATTCGGATGGAAAAGTCCGGGACGCAAATTTCCAGACGCAAGTGACTGCTCGCCGATTTTTAGACTTATTGGTATAATAATGATGTTGCACTTAGTAATATCAACCCATATCCATATGCAAATTTAATGAATATTGATAATTCAAACCTCGAACAGCGAATTAAAAATTCAAACCTCGAACAGCGATTCGAAATATTGTTTATTAATAGCTTCAACGGCGCATCAACTGATTATAAAGAACCGTTATATACGGCATATGCTTCAATAAATCTCACTAATCTCATTGGCACATTTCATAAAAGAGATCACATACTTCGCGTGAATAGTGTGGACAATAAATTGACATTATATTATCCTAATTCAACTAGAACGGACTTTGTTAATACTATACATAAGGCTACACAAATTTTTTACCATAACCCAGCACTAGAGGCACAAAATTGCTTGAATTCGGACACTTTTCATTTTATCTACCCAACTCGACAAAGCTTTCGTATTAACCAAAGTGCGACGCAAGGAAGAAATTGTGAATTTCATGTAGTACCTGCACTAGCCGAAAATATAGAACATTATTCGACTACACTACCCACGCTTTGTATAACCAACATCGATTTTAATCATAGTAGAATGGTTGAAGTTTTTACTATATATACAAAAGATTTTAATAAAGCGCAGCTAAAGCTATTTGAATGTAATCAAGAAATTTGTAAGTATTGGAATGACACTTGTGTCAATGGTAACTTATTGAAGTTTGTTGTTCCTTCAGAAGGATATTTGGAATTCGATTTATACAGGTGATGCAAAAAAGCAATTTCACTAATGACGGCTCCACATTTAAAAGGACAGTCCGGTTAGAAAAAAACCTATTATTTGTTTGACATCAATCGATAGAAAAAATTCTCCTAATTATTTTTGCAAAAAAACCGTATATGGAAATTTGACAAAATGGCCGAGATAATTCAAAAAAAGCCGAGGAAAAAATTTTTCAACGTGAATTGTTTATTGAAACGAAAACATGAAAGATTTTCGTACGAGTGTAAAATATAATCGTACGACGAACGAAATGGCCACAAGCTATCGTACGAGTACGATGGCTCGTACGATGAGCCGTTGCACTTTTATCGTACCACATGCATTTTTGTGTCGTACAACACTTCGTATACGCCTCGTACGACAAAAAATTCATTGTCGTACGACAAAGTACGACGGCAAGGTACGACAAATTTCGCACGATGCCATCGTATTGCATCGTACGACAGCTTGTAGAATTTCATCGTACTTTTATATTAATTTTATGATTGTACGATGACTTCGTACGATAGCTTGTGAGCCGTTGTACTTTTGCTTGCGTTCAGTATGATAGAATGTGCGAGCTTGCCGACCCTTAGGGGTATTGTACATGAGTAAATCCAATGATTTTTTTAACAAAATTTTAGTTTGGATGATGTAAGTACGAAAAACTTTACTTTTAATGATTACAGCTTTGGTGCATTGATGTCCCGAAATTATCCACTGCTAGCTTCTCATCAAAACATTACGCAAAAAGTGATTTGCGACTCGTGCCAAGCAACTTTCAATCTAACCATTCTCGACGCAAATATCCCGGAAAATTTCATATTAACGATCCGTGATGAAAATCAACTTTTATATTCATTTACCAAAAACATCACTAGTAATTCTAAAAACAATTCTATTGTTTTTAACAGCTCACAAGCGATCGTTGAATATCTCAACAATGGGAATATTTCTCTTAAATCGAACGGATTTCTTATTCACTATGAAGCTAAAGAATTAAATAGCTCGACAACGGATGAACCTATTCATGGAAATCATTCTAAAAATATTGTGCTTTGGATTGTTGTCGGCGCTTTCGTGTTTGTGATCATTATTCTTAGTGTTTTCTATGCCTATAAGTGTCGCGGTAAATGTGTAAAGGGTGACGATGCGTTACCAGTACTAACACGAACACAATCTGATGCGGATGAAATTGAGAATCGCAGGAGAGTAGAATTTTCATCTGGTCTTTCTTTCATAGGGGAAGGTTTATCAGAAGTAGAGATGAGTACCAGAACTACAGAGCTACAAATCGATCAATTAATCAATAACGAAACTGTTAATCAACTTAAATTTCCGAATATACTTGAAGAATATACTTTTAATATGGATGATATTGAAGAGTTGGGAGTAGTTGCAGGTACATGAGTCATCAACACATTCCTCAATGACCACCAACCTACGTCCTTCTCCCCCAGGCACGCCATTTGCCTTTCCTCTTGCACAAATATCCCTCTCCTAAGCGCTAGGATCCCTACTTGACTATACCAAATTAACGTCCTTCTATAGCATATAAAGGTTTTTTATAGCTACAAGAATTTTGGTCAGAAAACTTAAGCACAAGCCAACAAACATCGAAATG
>JAQGBS010004655.1:0-10083 GCA_034698545.1 Acrobeloides obliquus
TGTAATCTTTACGGTTTACTTTTGTAATATTTTTTGTTTACTTTTGTACGTTTATTTATGTCGTTTTACTTTTTTACCGTTGCCAATCATTTCGAATCGAAATTCAGTTTCTAAAAAATTCGAAACTTTATTCGAAGGCCTAGGCTTAGCCTAAGCCTAGGCATAAGACTAAGCCTTAGCCTAAGGTTAAGTCTTAGGTTATACCTAAGGCTAAACTTAAGATTAGGCTCAGCATTCGTTAAACTTATTGATACAATTTTGAAAATCATCTTTATTAAAGAGAGAGAGGGATCCGAAGTTTGCCTACTAAATGGGCACAAGCCATATACAGGGGGAGGGGGCAAAGGTCCTCGCCTAAAGGGCAAAAGTTCTTGCCAAGAGGCAAGGCCTTGACTTAGACCTCTAGTATAATAATGGTGAATATTTCGAATAATTGTCATAGTACTACTATTTAAATTGTTTGTCCGAAAATTTGAAAAAAAAATTTGCCCATCTCCTCAAAATTATCTGATTTTCTTATAACGTTGTATTTTTTCGGTATGTAATTGAGCTATTTACCTTTTTATTTTTAAATAAAAGTTTGATTGATGAGAAGTATTACACCCCGGCTTATGGACAAATCAAATGAAAGCAATTCGATGGCCACCATGGTCTAGTGGTCCGTTGCGCTGACAATGGGTTCGACATCACTGCATTGGCAAGAGTTCGGTTCCCCTTGCTTCCAAAAGATTTTTTGATGAATTTTTCCATCATCTCGATTTTTTTCACTAACATGATCATTTGGGGAAAAAATAGTTTCGAATGTTAAAAAATTATTATTATTAAATAATACTATAAACAAAAAAAGAAAAAAATTTATCTCATCACGGACAAGGCAATATCTTCTGTCTTTCTTTCAAGTAGAACAATCTTTCTCATCAAAAACAGGGTGATCATCCTAAAAAAACTTATCTACTTCATCACATCCACCACATCATTCACCAAATTATTGTCTTTATAGGCAAATTTAGTCATTGGTAATGAGATCGACATTTTTTTGAAGAGTTGCTTCTAAATGAGCCTAAGAAAATAAAAGGCAAACGTTCTGTTTTGAATAGCCTAATAAATAGGCTCACGTTGTGAAAGTTGTCTAAATGCGAAAATTTGAGAGAAAGTTTTTAGAGCTCTATAGTTAATGAAATCAGACTGATACCTTGGTAACTGGCGGAAAAAAGACTAGATTTATTAGATTTACCAACAAAAAATATCGATAACTGGTAATTAGATTTTAACACTTCCCTGTCGACGTTAACACTAGAAAGCCCGATTGTGACGTAAGGTTATTTTGAAATTTTTTTGTCAGTAGAATATATATATTTTAAAAAAGTAAGAAAATTTTTTCTGTATAAGTTGGTGTCATCAAACATAGGTACTCTACAGGTTGCTTTTTTTATTGCTACTACATTTCAAAAATTCTCCAAAAATCTAGTTTAAATCCATTTTCATCGTCCGATAGCTCAATCGAAAGCTCTAATCATCAGATTTAAAAAAAAAACAAAATTATTGAAAAAATTTTATTTTCAATTTTTTAGCCCAAAAATAGTGAAAATTACGGTTTTTTATTGGGTTGCAACATAAGTTGTTCTAAAAAATATATCGAAAATCGATATTTTTACTCGTTTTCGATTAAATTTTTTTCAGTGATGGGTAGAGTGTATGATGAATATGATCCAATCGGTCTTTTTGAGCGAAACTCATGTTTTCGTGTCAATATCCAGACTTAAAAAAATCGAGGTTTTTTATACCTCTAAAATGGAACAAAAATTTGTATTCCCTTAATCAGGGTTAGAGAAATTTTTTCATACTTCGAAAATGCGCGCAATCGATTCCCCGACTAGAAAAACCCTAGTAGGGTCGAAAACGTTGTTGAAAATCGACTTCTATAACCAAATATCGACATTTTAAAGTTTATTTGCAACATTGAAAAACACCAATGGTCTGTTAAATGACAACGTGCAGAGTCGAGTATCAAAAGAGATTGTTCTAGTAAAGAGGGTTGTCTCCGTGAATCAGGGGTCAAGTAAGCATTTTCACGCTTCGGGAATGCGCGCAATCGTTTTTTCGCATAAAATTATCCCTAAAGGGTCACTTGTTAAAAAACTTTAAAAAATTTTTCTACTCGACCCTAATCTGGACCCCCCTTTAAAGAGTGAGGGATCCGAAGTTTGCCTTCTAAATGGGCACAAGTCATATATAATAATGGTGAATATTTCAAATAATTGTCATAGTACTACTATTTAAATTTTTTGTCCGAAAATTTGAAAAAAAAATTTACCCATCTCCTGAAAATTATCTGATTTTCATATAACGTTGTATTTTTTCGGTATGTAATTGAGCGTGTTTACCTTTTTATTTTTAAATAAAAGTTTGATTGATGGGAACTGTTACAGCCCGGCTTATGGACAAATTCAAATGAAAGCAGTTCGATGGCCATCATGGTCTAGTGGTCCGATGCGCTGACAATGAGTTCGACATCACGCATTGGCAAGAGTTCGGCTCCCCTTGCTTCCAAAAGATTTTGCAGTAACCTGTGAATGATCGAAGTATGAAAGCACTTCCTGATCATGACTCATGCTATTTTCGCTTCATAACGCTCAAACCCTCATGAAGCAACATGAGATGTATTGAAGCGAAAATTACCTGAAACAGGATCAGACAAATTGTTTATACTTCGAAAATAAGCAGAATCGATTCCTCGTATAAAAAATTACCCCCAGGAGCTAATTTTTCAGATAAGTTTGTTTGGCTTAAAAACGATAGTTCCATTTAGAATTGGGGGTGTCGGGGTTTCACCCTGTATTTCATGTTTGCAAACAATTTGTTACACAAATGGAAGCGCCCACTTCAATAGTCGAATTCCAAAGTGATAACAACCTGACGGTTCAGGTTAAAACTCGATTGAATTTGGAGTTTCTAGGGCTGATTGTCGAAGAAAATGTGGTTAACGAGCTCAAAAAGTCTTATCGTCTTCTAGAGTTTGCACTTTCTAAAGAAGTTGAAACAAATCGGTTAACACATGTCCATTGAAACAAATCGGTTGAGACATATCGTTGAAACGTGTTGTTGAAACATGTCTTTGAAACAATTTCGCTGAAATATTTCTTTGAAACAAGTCCGTTGAAACAGCTCCCTGAAACAATTTGGTTGACATATGTCCTACTGCCTGCGAAATGACTCGTTCGAATAATTCGATTGATAGCATATGCTTGTTGACCAATCGTCTCAATAACTTGACTATTGCTTTCAGACAACAAAAGACTGTAAAGTTAGCTTACTTGGTTACTTGTTTTTGTTTCCATTTCAGAAATAGGAAACACTTCCTTTGTGTAACTCTGCTTTCGGGATAAAAATTTTTTTGATGAATTTTTCCATCAACTCGATTTTTTTCACTAACATGATCATTTGGGGGAAAATAGTTTAGAAGATTACAAAAATAATTATTATTAAATAAATAATACTATAAACAAAAAAGAAAAAATTTATTTCATCAAAGACAAGGCAATATCTTCTATCTTTCTTTCAAGTTGCACAATCTTTCTCATCAAAAACAGGGTGATCATCCTAAAAAAACTTATCTACGTTTCGTTTCACGCTCTAATATACTTACGAATCGATACAATGTCCAAAACAAGCCATTGTTAATGGTTTAGCTGACACGAGATTGAGTACGTAGATATATGGCGCAATTCTTGAGACCACGTATGGAAAAATATAAACAAATTTAAATACGAATAATGGGATAAAAATGGCTGTGAAATCAATCAAATCACAGAAAGTCTAAAATATAGGTATAGGTTAGGTATAATTTGTTTAAATCTAGAGAAAATCAAGAGAATCTAGAATATCTAGAAATCGAGAGAAAATCTAGAATATCTAGCCAAAATCTAGAAGAATCAGGAAATCCATGAAATCTAAAAACTCTAGAAAATCTAGACAAACCTAGAAAATTCAGAAAAATGTAAAAACTATGAAAATCCATGAAATCTAGAAAATTTAGAAATCTAGACTAAACAATTTCGGAGATGTACGGCCTGAGGGGGGAGCATTAACGTAACTCCAAAGGCCGAATTAAAAAACGCTAAAATTTTTATAGAAACACACCCCCTAGGGATAAAAATTGATGCAGAAAACGCTGACGCTATTATTTTCACTCCAAAATTATCGAAAACCGATGAATTTTCATTAGAGCTGTCAGAAAAGTGACAAACTTGTGACTTTTTGTGACATTTGTCACAATTTGAGACAAAAAAGTTTTTCGCTTTTCTTTTCACTAAGTTTTTCTCTAAGATAAGTTCGACAGAAATCCAGACAACGAAGAAATTTATTATTATTTTTTTAGCCTTCGTAAAAAGAAAAGTGAAAAACTTTTTTGTCACAAATTGTGACAAATGTCAAAAAAAATGACAAGTTTGTTACTTTTCTGACAGCTCTAATTTTCACATTTTTGATTTCAAATTTTTTTATCTAACCAACTAAGAACAACTTAAAAATTAAACACAACAACAACTTAAACGAAATGTGAAAATTCATCGGTTTTCGATGATTTTGGAGTGAAATAATAGCATTAGCGTGTTTCGCATCAATTTTTACCCCTAGGGGGTGTGTTTCTATAAAAATTTTAACGTTTCTTTGGAGTCACGTTAAGTGCACCCCCAGGCCATACAGCTCCACAATTCCTAGACAAAATCTAAACAAAGCCCAGAAAATTTGGGAAAAACTAGGAAATTCAACAAATCTAGAAAAAGTATAGCAAATCGAGTCTAGAGCAGAAATTTACCTGTATTATCAAAGTTCTTTCTTGTTCCGTTCTTAATTGTGACCAAGTATTCTGTTTGAGATATTTACGAAATTTGATCACCGTCAATATACCCAGCAAAAAACCTATTATGGCTATAGCTATCCTTAGAACCGTATATGAAGCCATTAATATACTTGAGCAAATCGTAAAAGGGAAAGTTGCAGCGGTTGTGATTACAACTTTACAAGATTCTAAAAATTTCAATAGTAATCGAAACAAATCATAAAAATCACCAGGAAAAGCTACTAAAGGTACAAACGTGACAATAACACTCATTATTATGACGATGCAAATCTTCCTTGTGACAGACTTGGTAAAAAGTTTTGCGTACTCATGTATAAAATACATGGCACAAAATCGATTGAATGTCTTGAGTAGCCGCAACAAGGCTATAGCCAATGATAAGGACAGGTTGACAAACACCATAAATCTATCGATTCTAACGTGATTTATGAAAATCCCATAGGAATAGTCGACTGAGGTCTTATTGATCATTCGAGCAAATTGTGCTCGTCTAAAAGTTTGTTTATTAAAATGGCTTTAGAAAAAAAGATAGGACTTTACCAACTAAGGACAGGTTAAGGGTATCTATGCTCTGCATCAGTATCAAGCTTAACGTCTTACAGCGTTTTTGGTTATAACTTTTAAAGTTTTTATCCATATGAGTTGGTCTTGGCATCATTTTAAAGGCTGCATTTCAAGTTTTAAAATGACACCAAAACCAGCTCATATGGATTGAATTTGTAAATGTTATGATAAAAGACGCTAAATTTTTAATAAAAACACGACTCGTCCTTAGCATCTTCCATCATAACTTTTACAAATTCAATCCATATGAGATTGTTTTAGTGTCATTTGAAAACTCGAGATTCAGGCTTTAAAGTGATGCCATGACCAGCTCAAATGGATAAAAAGTTAAAATTTATGACCAAAAACGCTGTAAGACGCTAAGCTTGACGCTGATGCTGACGCAGAGCATAAATATACACCCTAAGAACAGACTAAGGACAGGAATTTCAGGTTAGGACAAGGCAGGATAGATTAAGGGCAAATTATGGACAGATTACAGGATGAGCAAAAAAAACCGTACTTTTGCGTTTTTTGGTGACAAAAAAAATTGGAGCTAGTAGCCTTTTGCCCAGCCAAGTAACAGTGTTTTTTCGACCCGAAAATTTTTTCCTAAAAGTTACCCTATTACCCCTAATTTGATGTTGGGAATCCGAATTTCGCATTCCCGAAACGTAAAAACGCTTCTTTGACTACGATTCAGCGATTTTAAAGTCGATTTTCTGGTAAAAAACCAATTTTTTTTTCGATTTTTGTTCAAAAACACAGGTCTAAAATCGCTGAATCATAGTCAAAGAAGCGTTTTTACGTTTCGGGAATGCGAAATTCGGATTCCCCACATCAAATTAGGGGTAATAGGGTAACTTTTAGAAAAAAAATTTTCGGGTCGAAAAAACACTGTTACTTGGCTGGGCAAAAGGCTACTAGCTCCAAATTTTCAAACAAAATTTTTTTCGGAGAACGAGCCCCGATTGTTACTCCCCCTTTAAAATTACTCAAAAAATATGAAAATTGATTTGAAACTAACCATCCGAAGTAGCCGGCAATTTATGTACATTCCCAATAATTGGTAAAGCTTCTGGTCCATAGATTTGATCTCCGTATTCATGCAATCTTTTTCTTTTGCTTAAAATTTTTC
The DNA here is from genome assembly GCA_034698545.1 of Acrobeloides obliquus. NCBI lineage: Eukaryota > Metazoa > Nematoda > Chromadorea > Rhabditida > Cephalobidae > Acrobeloides > Acrobeloides obliquus. The sequence goes on from JAQGBS010004655.1 coordinate 6,543, forward strand.
TCAAGAAAAAGAAATAATATAGGCTCAAAATTAGGAAAAATATTCCAATTTGAACAAGCATTTTTTCCTGCTTAACCAATATAGCAAATTTTTAATACCAAAGACAAAATTATACAACATTATTCTTGCTCCTTTTATACCAGACAGGACAGAAACATGAGGTAAAAAAGGTGTGTGAAGACTCATGAAAATTGAGATAAAAGTCAGAAACTGACAGAAAAGTGCACAAACCCTAATTTTTGTTTACTAACAAATGAATGGAAATACTTGTTAGTGATTCGGCACACACGTAGTGTTAAGTTGAACTCGTTCTCGCACAGACGAACATAAGAACATTTGAATTGGAGGAAAATTTTTTTAAACAAAAATTAGAGCGAAAAAAGTATAAAATTAGAGACCAAATGAGGAATTTTTTAATTTTTGATGAATTTTTCGATTTTTGGTGAATTTTTCAATTCTTGATGAATTTTTCTATTTTTGACAAAATTTTCAACTTTTGATGAATTTTTGATAAATTTGTCTATTTTTGACTAATTTTTCAATTTTTGACAAAATTTTGAATTTTTTTAAATTTTAAATTTTTAACAAATTTTTCAATTTTTGGTGATTTTTGAGAAATTTTTCAACTTTTGACTAATTTTTCAAATTTTTACAAAATTTTCAATTTTTTGAATTTTCAACTTTTGATAAATTTTCAATTTTTAATGAATTTTTCGATTTTTTCAATTTGAAAATTGTTTTGGGTTATTGAAACGAAAATTCTGATTCATGTTTTCGTTTCAATAACCCAAAGCAATTTTCAAATTGGATAATTTGGTGTTCTTTTGTTCGTTTCATTTAGCTATAAAAAATTGCTACAATGTTCATTTGATGCAAATTGAAAAAATCGATTTAAAATTCAAAAAAGTTTGTGTATTACAACGAAAACATGTACACAAACGCAATTATCTCGAAAACTACAACGATTCAGACGATACCTTAAAAACAAAAAATGCTCATTTTTCATGAACTTTCCGAATATCAACAAAATCTGGCAACTTTTTTCCCATTGGGCTGGTCCTTTAAGCCGGATTTTTTAAATTTGATTTTTCTAACACAAGTCAATTGAGCTCTATCGTAATATCACTTTTCCAAAAAATCTTCCATTAAATTTTAAAAAATGGGATCCTGGACCCATGGGTCTGGGGTCTGAGACCCAAATGGGTTCCTGGGGTCCCAAAAAAGTGGGTCCCTTTCGGACTTTGGTTTTTGCTCAAAATTTTTGAAAAAACATAAGAGGACCCATATGTTTTTTTTGGAAAATTTTTGTAAAAAAATCGAGAAAAAACCCACGGGGACCATTATGATTTTGAACAAAATTTTTGAAATTTAAAAAAATCATTTTAAAAAAAATATGGAGGACCATTAAATATCTCTGATTCTAGTACCGGATTTTTCAAAAGTGTTCGTGTTTGGATATAAGTGTTTCCAACTATTCTTGTTCAAGAGTTTAGCTCTTCAAGTCGAACACGAAATGACCATTGCCAGACTCGAGGAAGCTGCAAATGGAAAGCGCTTCAAAGGGACGCCTAATGTATGATTCAATGGTTCGTAAAAAAGAACGATGTTGGTCATCTTTTTATCACACTTTTCTATACAAGTTGAAACTTTTTTCCTTCCTTTCTTTGTATACAAGTGGTTATATCATTTTTATTGAAAAGAAATTTTAGAAGGCTACTTTGTACACAACAAGATGCTTCTCCAAAAGTTTTTCGTATCAAAATGTTTACAGGGTGTATAAAACAATTTGGTCATTTTTTCATGTTTTTTTACCCGAAATTTTTTCAAAAATGACCCTATTAGGGCTAATTTTAGGCGGGGATCGATTGCGCGTATTTCCAACGCTTCCCTGACCCTGAATCAGGGAATCGGAGTGTGTGTATTGAAGCGAAAATCGAAAATTTTTAGATTTTCTGCCTGAAAATGATTTTTCTGGGAGTAAATTTATGCGGGGAATCGATTGCGCGCATTCCCGAAACTTGAAAACGCTTTCCTGATCCTGAATCGAAGAAAAAAATCCCCAGCCAGTTTTGGGCAGGATTGTTTAATTCTGTTCAAAACTGATCAGGTTCTTTAACACGGGAATACTTCTCCAAAATTCCGGGATATTCTATTATATTGAGTTATGCTGAACAATTTTCAAAAAAAATTTGATAAATTATAGGAAAAATTAAATTCTGAATTTTAACGTGAACTTGGCTCAGTGGTAGTGCTCTCGGGTTCGAGTCTAATGGGCTCAGGTTCGAATCCCACCTGAGTTGAGTTGATTTTGCCTCAAAAATAAATCTGATATACATGACAAGACAACTTTTTTTTCAAAAAAATTTTTTTTGAAAAACTCAAAATAATAAAATATCTCGGAATTTTGAAGAAGGTATTCCCGTGTTAAGGTAGTAGAACAGGGCTCGGAATGAGTCTGATTGATCAGAAATGTTCTGATTTTGGACAGCAGAAATTGCCTATTTCTGAATTTTGGGTCGAAAATCTGATTTTTTTTATTCAAATTTTTTCATTCGCAGCTCTGATCTAGTGTATTTGTAATGTACTTGGATCGAAAATCTGATTTTTTGACATTTTTCGGATTTTCATTTTTTTCATCCCGAGCCCTGTAGTAAAATAAAGTTGTAGACTATTGAAAGCACTTGTTTCAATCTCACCATTTTCCCATTTTTTGACTGTATGCTAATAATATCGTCATCCGTAGGACTATCACTACTTCCAGTAGACAGACCCCATTTTTCCAAATTAAATCGTAACAATTCTTGATCGATTTCTCCATAGCTTTCTCCAAATGCTGGATGAAAATGATTAGAAGAAAGAGCAAGAATAGTTATAAATGAAATATGAGTTATAGAAAAGCATAGTCGACCTAGAAAACTGGACATTTTTGCTGTGTATACACGCTGATTGATCATTCAATGACCGATATCAAATGGAGTTGAAATGTTGGTCCGAGAAAACGGCTGTTTAAACAAAACAAATTGTGTGGAAATTTTGAATTTGCACTTTTATTTACAAATTTTTACTCTTATAGTCAAATCTCGGACACCTCCCCCTCTCTCTTCAATTCGATTTAACGACCCCTCTCCATTTTTTTGCAATAAAGTTATCTTACTTTCAATAAAATCGTGTTTATTGAAACGATTGAACCCGATGTTCTGCCAATCGTTTCAATAAACACGATTTTATTGTACAATCAGGCAACTTTTATTGCACCCCTGTAGCCCCCTAAAGGTGGCTTGCCTATCGTCACCTGTTGTGCTTGCTTAGGCAAGCTTACTCTCTTCTCAATCTCGGGCAAGTAGTCTGGCTATTGTGTAGTCCCATAGCCAATCGTATATATAGTCTCTTAGTAGCTTAAAGGACCAGTCCAGTCAGTTACAACCATATGAAAAAATGATATATTCGGAAAGATTATGAAAAACGAAGCATTTTTTGTTTTTACGGCATGTTCTGAATCGTTGTAGTTTTCGAGATAATTGCGTTTGAATTTGTTACAAGC
>JAQGBS010004656.1:0-10081 GCA_034698545.1 Acrobeloides obliquus
TAAAGCTCAAAACAGAAGAAAATATTCCAACTATAACACTACCAAGATTTAAATTTATCTAAATATTTTTATATGGGTTAATTTTTTGGTAAAAAATACTAACTCCAATCAATGGTCCCACAGGAATTGTAATAACATAGTGTTCTGCAGTATTATTAATATTAGAAATCCTGCATGCTGCTATTGGATAAAAGAATATCGCCCAAGTGAATATTAGCGGGGTTAAGAAGAGAAAAATATTGAATAAGTGAGATACTTTTTTCCATATCTAAATTTTTACAATTTTTGGAGGCGCAAATGCCATGCTTGGAAGGGGGTCTATATTTTACACAAATTTAAACTTCGAAAATTTTATGCCCCGAGTTGACGACAAAAAAATATCAAAAACTAGATTTTTTTACTACTAAAATTTTCCAAAAGGATGTTAATTCGTGTTAATTAGTGTTAACACCCATGTTAACAGGGTGTTAGCACCAAGGTAGAGGTATGTTGGGCCAAGTCCAAGACTAGCCTAAACCAGGCCGGTCACATCCGGCTCTTGCCTGCCCTCAGGTCGCACATGTTTGGTCGGGGCCGGCCGGTATTTTTTTAGGCCTGCTTGAATTATAATTTGTTGAGCTAAAAAATGAATAAAAATTGTTTGGACTAAAAAATGTCAATTTGTAGATAAAAAATTGCATTTTCTAGGGAAAAATGTTCTTTAAAAAATTCAGTCCGGCTTTAGGCTTGACGGGCAGGCCCAGGACGACCCTAGGAGGTCTGCAGGCGGACCTCAAATCAGTGATCAGGCCAGACCTGATCACTAGAAAATTGATTTTTAATTTTTACGCAAAAATAAGCTTAATATTTACTCATAGGTATATCCAAGGTGCTCGGAGCGTTCGAAAGCTCAGTTTAGGAGCTCCACCCCGTAAGAGTTCCGTGTTCATTTATTGATTAAAAACGTTAAAAAATAGGTAAATGTTGTTTTTGGTTGGCCGAAGGCCGGCCAAAAACCTTTCGGTCGGTCCTCCCCCTTTGGAACTATAGTGACAAGCAAAAAAACCGGCCAAAGCGGAAATTTTACGTTTTTGCAAACTTTTGGCATATTTATTGATGCAGGTGGTGTGGGCCCTTTGACGTGGATTGAAGAGATAATGACTAAGGAACTCTACCGGCATCTTTTGCGCGCGAAACTGTTGCCGTATTGGAAGAGAAACAGGGCCCAGTTCGACGAGTTTCAACAAGACGGTGATCCGAAGCACACGTCGAGGATTGTTAAGCGGTGGTTCCGTCATCCTCGAGTCAACATTCCGGTCATGAAGTGGCCTGTCCAAAGTCCCGACCTCAACCAGATCGAACATTTGTGGGAGGTACTGAAGCGAAGATTAGCCCGCCGAAATATCAGCAACAAAAACGAGCTTTTCCGTGTTCTCCAAGAAGAGTGGGCTCGTATTCCAATGGACACTATTCAAGGCCTAATTGAATCAATGCCACGTCAAATGAACGCTGTTATCAAGGCCAAGGGATATCTCACCAAATATTAATTGATTTTTTGTGTTTCTGTCGATACTCGCCACTGTACCCTCCCCAGATGTGGTGTGCAAGACCTCCGGAAAGGAGAGGAGCGGGCCAGTGGCTTTTGTCTGCTCTTTAAAATTTTTTGTTATTATAAAAAAGTTTACTTTGTAATAGTAAATTGGAAATACGATTGCGATGAGTCTATTAAAAGATATTACTACAGAAACCAAAATGTCGACATACATGAAATAAGATGCTAAAAAAATTGGTAAGACATTACCAACCCCAAAAATTGGCATCCATTCGTAGAGAAACGATGCAAGCGAAGAGAGATTTAATCTGTAAGCATAATAATATGTACACCAATAGGTTAGACCCTTAAATTTGTTAAGTTTAATTCTGTCATATGTAAACTGCGGGCGATTAAATTTTTGAAGATTTCTCAGGTTAAGGAAAATTGAAGCTTTGTAGAGAGCGATTTAATCAAAAATATGTTTAAAGAGGTGAAATGTTGTGACAAATTGACTAATTTGTCACAACTTTAACCTATGCTTTTACTTTATTATGTAACTTACAACTACACTTTCCACAATAAACAATCTATAAAAATCGCTCGAGAATTCTGTCATTTTTCTTTTTCTGATTAACAAAATTATGATACTTATGTGAAGCAAGAGTGATGGTATAGCATATATTAATGGAAACAGTGCTATTATATTGCGTGTTGTCGATTGAAAATCAACAACAAGTCTTTGTTGAATTTTACAAGCTTCAACTGGATCCATGGTTGAATTACTCATAATTGCACGAAATTTTTTTCTTACAATAATGAAATAAGAGAGTTGTACCTAAATTGATATTTTTAGTGAATTTAACTACAGGGTATGCCAAAAAAACCGGATTTTCTCTATTTTTGCGAAAATTTCACTACAAATGACACTATTAGTTACTTTTATGCTAGAAATCAATTGCGCGCATTAAAAATTCTTAAAAATGCTTTCATACCATTGAAATTGTCATTTAGCATTCAAAATGACATTGTCTAAAGAGGATCTCATCGAAATTCGAACTCTCCTAAGCATGAACTGTAAACCACAAAAGATTTATAAATTTCGTGTTGAAAATGAGTTTCGCGGTGCCTGTGATTGGAAACGAACTACGATCTTTGATGCTTGTAAAAAGATTCGAGCTCAACAGGAATTGTTGAAAGGAAACAAGGAAGTGGTCGCTGAAGAACAATGAGAACCGAAGAGAACATTAGCAGAGTAGCACGCTTGCTTCAAAGTCCATCAAGAATTCCAGGCACGCATTTATCCGCCCGCAAAGTGGCTCGAGGTACAGCTTACAAGTAAACATCACGAACTTGATTTTTTAAGACGTTTTTAGCCATAAAGGTCTAAGGCCAAAGTTAATATACCATAACTTGCGTCTTTTCACCCTCTAATAAATGCAAAAAGATTTAGCAAAAAATATTTTAATCATAAAAAGTTATGATGGTATCTTTGAACCCTAATTTTAACTCCAAAACCACATTTTGAGCTCTATCTCCTCATAGGAATGTCCGGGGGTAAAATTTTTTGCGGCTTTTTAGTACTCCCACTATGGGTAAAAATTGGCATATGTTTGGGCAAAATCGAAGAAATCAAGTTCGTGATGTTTACTTGTTAGACATGGTTTTTCACGCGTTCTTGATGATCGCAATCAATTTCTAGCATAAAAATACCCTAATAGTGTCATTTTTAGTGAAATTTTCGCAAAAATAGAGAAAATCCGGTTGTTTTTGGCCCACCCTGTAGTACAAATCATTGGGCAAAATGGCGTAAGGAAGCAAGGTGTTTGTTTTTGCTCGTTCAATTTATTCATAAATTTATGAAACACTTGAAATAAGAGTTCCAAAATCTAGGAAATTCTTAGAATATATTTTTTGTAAGCCTATGAAATATTGGCGTGGCTACACTTGAGGCTTTTTATTTGAGGTTTTTTTCGGAGAGGCCATTTTGTGAAGGCAAGACAGATAAGACTGAACATTTGAGACTCGAAATTTAAGGACAATCTTTTGAGGATTGTTTTTTTAGGACGCCACATTTGAGGCCCATAAAAATAGTCAATCATTTTTTGAGTAAGATTGTAAATTTTTTTTAAATCCGAATAAAAGCCTCAAATGTAACGTTCTAAAAAAATCGAGTCCTCAAGTGTATAGTCTTCAAAGACTTGTCCTCAAATTATGGTCCTCGAATGTTCGGTCTTAAATTAAATTCCTCAAATGTTTAGCCCTCTCCGAAGAAGTTCTCAAATAAAAGGTCTCAAGCATAACCACGCCGAAATATTGAGGTTGTTAATTGGTATTTAATTATTCAATTTTCATCTTTTTTAGATACTTTCCTAATAATTATTTATTCAAAAAGTAGAAAAATTAAACGTATAGTTTTTGAGAAATTTGTCTGGAAAAAGAAAATCTAGATAGAGCTACCAAAAATCGCTTATTCGTTTTTATTCTTTTTTCTATATCCTTTAGTGGGACACCCTATAACCTATCCCCCCTGACCTATCATTGTAATTCTCATGGTCTGAAAAATTTTTATGCGAAAATTAAATTGCTAACGTTTGTCTATCAAAAGATAATGAGTGAAAATCTTAAAAATGGGAATAGTAACCCCAAAAAACAAAACAAACATACGCATCCCCATAGGGGAATGCATTAAATTTCTATTAGGCGATATTATTAAGCCGCTGACTTATTCCATTGTTTAGTAAATATATTGCGTGCCCAACACACTTAATAAAGTTTTGAATACTTCTTCCTTGTTATTACAAAGGATTAAAAATCTTATTAAATGTAGTATATTCAATTGATCCAACAAAAAGTTCATTTGTTAAGATATGAATACAAGGGAAAATGTACAAATTCTTATAAGCACTTTCAAATTCTCTAAATCGTATACGGTTGTAGACAAGAAGAACAAAAAAATTTTTCTTTATCTCATTACTCTTTAAAGCACCGGCTCTGAAAGAATCGAGCTTTGATACGAACGGGGACCGACAAACTTTTTTTGACCAAATTTTTAACTTTTTATTTGCTTAACATTATAGTTTGTAAAGTGTTGAGCAACTTTTGTTTTTGAGGTCCTGTTAGATTCGTTCACTGGTTAGAGATTGACCCAGTACAAAGTTGAAGATCAGAGTTTTTTGGTCTTACAGGTAAGCCGAATCTGAAAAATTCTATCTTTTCAAGGATAAATCGTTTTGACTTGAAATCTTTTTTATTTTTCAGGGCTACGCACGCGCTACGTTTCTATACACTTTCCATAGTCGGTGGACTTCAGGAAAGTTTTCTGGTGAGGTTTGAAGGAGCATGCCTATACATTTTTATACCTGTGGGAACCTCCAAATTTTAACAAAAATTGATCTATTTTAGCAAGAGAATTCCAGTACATTCTAATTTTTACATAATCAAACTTCTCAACTAGCTCAACAAAACTAATTAATAAAAAATTCAAAATTTCAGTGCGTTGAAATCCATTCGAGCCTTTGCTGAAGAAGGTCAAAAATTGAAAATTCTTTAGATTAGCGAAATTTGCCATAATTTATATACAGGGTGTCTCAAAATTACTGTAACATTTCATACTTAAAGCGAAATTCGGCAATTTATATTGTTATTCAAGATTTTTAATCATTTTTTATCCATTTTTAAACTAAAATTCAACTCTTTAACAACTAACAATGAATCAACAGAAACGAACAAAATCACTCAAAGTAACCTCCTTTAGCCTCTATCACAGCATCTAACCGTCTCATCCAATCATCCACTGCATTGTTGATAACCGATTGATCCAAATCGCTAAGTAAGTAGCCACTGGTCTAAACCAAGAATCATCCAGATCTATTTTAAAATGCCTTAAAAAGTTGAATTTTAGTTTAAAAATGAATAAAAAATGATATAAATCTTGAATAACATGATAAATTGCCGAATTTCGCTTTAAGTATGAAATGTTACAGTAATTTTGAGACATCTGTATATTTGGAAAATTCATGAAAAATGAAGAATTTTTTGTTTTTACAGTAAATTTTGAATTGTTATCCTTGTCGAGATAATCGCGTTTACGATTTTTGAGTTCCAATTTTAAATTTTTAAATTCTCGCCAAAACCTGATCAAGTTTTGGCGGGAATTTGAAATTGAAAATCGCAACGCAAAAATTGCCAACTGGATATCCTGCGCCTTCTGGACATACTGGCCAACCTGGAAATTCTGGTCATCTTGTGCAGAAGGATTTAAAGTTCGATTTATTTGGGAAAATCCGGTTCTTTGAATAAAAACAACTTAAACAGAAACCAAAAGCACACCTCTCCACGTCCAGAGGGTGTCGGCATTAAATTTGTAAGAATTTTCACATATTTATCAAATCGGAACAGATTTAGATGTGCGATGCTTATTATTAATAAATTGCTCCTCTTATCCCAAAAGTTCTTCGACCAATATGCGCGTTCCCGGACATGTTTGAGTGGGAAAATTGCGAGATAAACGAGTTTGGATGCGCAAAGTGTTGTCATTTTGGTTTAAATACAGCTAATTTAGGAAATTTGCTGTTTGGTTTTTGATTTTTGTCAAATTTTAACCAATAAATTAAATTTAGAATGAGCTGGGTGGTAAAATTAACAATTTTATCAATATTTTGTATATTTTTATATGTTATCGCAACTCCAGAGGTACCCGAGAGAACTTCATACTATTGGAGTAAGTTTTATGTTAATAGGGCATTTCTCTACAGGATAAAAAAAAGTTCATCCCCTACGGTGCAGGAGCAAATGGCGCAAAATTCATTTTTAAAGGTCAAAGAGTTCAAGCACCATTTATTTGCGCTGAAATGGACTATATTTGCTACTGCACCATGGTTGATGATATTTTATATCGGTTAAAAATTCCTTATGCAAAAATTTTTTTGACACTTTTGATAGAACTCAAATTTTACAGGGCAAAAAAGTTCCATTTTACCATTCTTTTCATGCATTTTGGAACCAAAATTTTTTTCTAAAAATGACATTATTTGAGGTAATTCGACGCAAGGAATCGATTGCGCGCATTCCCGAAGAGTGAAAATGCTTCCCTGATGTCAGGGGAAAGGGTCAATGTATTGAAACGAAGATCAAACATACATAAAAAATCAAAAATGTTGATTTACGCTTCCAATATACTGAGCCCCAAGGATGACAAGTTAGTCCTGTTATGTACGGGGATAGTCGAAATATCTATGGCTCGGATGGGGATAGTCAAAACAGCTATGGCGGTGGCTGGAGATAGACATTTTTACTACCTTATCATCTTAGCCTGGTATCAAGGTAGTATGATAGTGTCAGAGTAGTAATAAGATGACAAAGTAGTAAATTATGTCTATCCTCAGCCACCGCCATAGCTGTTTTGACTATCCCCACCTGAGCTATAAATGTTTTGACTATCCCCATCAAAGCCATATGTTTGACTATCCTCACTTCATCCATAGCTGTATTGATTATCCCCGTACATAGCAAGATTAACTTGCCATCTTTGGGACTAACTTGTCACTTTGGGACTAATTTGTTCTCGGGCCTAACCTGTCATCTAAAACGCACAATTGATTTCTCGCATCGAAATACCCCTAGTAGGGTCATTTTAGAAAAAAATTTTGAGCCTAAAATTCATAAAAAAAGGTAAAATGGAACTTTTTTGTGCCACCCTGTATATATTTTTTTAAGGTATAAGAACTCTAAATTGCGTAAATCATGGCCTAAACATTTCTCGATGCTCACTTTTACAAGAAGGCCGACAAACAGAGTTGAACCCAGGATGTTTTGACGAAATTGATGAAGTAGACATTACACTTGCTAAAAACCCAATTTGTTTATTTTTAGCACAATGAAACCCGAGTTTATTGCCGCATCAACTGCGAAGAATCTGATGAAACGACAGTGTTAGCCAAGACTCCTAGTTGGAATCATGAGTGCAACACATTCTTCACCTACCACTTGGAGCGTCGAAGAAGAGATTGGTATTTGTGGCGGTCCGGAAAATGTATTACAACAACAATTGCATTTACTGTTAGATGTGGATTTCCGAGAGACCCAAGAGAATTTTATAAGCAATACAAGTATTTGTATGAATATGATGATGCAGCGAAGTGATAAACTTTTATATTAATTTCAATTTGTCTTTTTTGGAAATTTCGTAGAGCTTGTATCATAGACAACATTTGAGGGGGGGGGCAAAAGTGTAACCAAGGGGAGAGATATCTCGTTCCTAGAAAATGTCGGCTGGTTTCGGTTGCGATTATCAATCACTGGGGGGAAGATGCCCCTTAGATCATGATTTTTAGAAAAAATTAGCTTTTTGGGGAAATGCTCCCCTAACCAACCCTTCTGCCTACGTCATTGCACCAAGGGGAGATATCAGCTGGTATGATAGGGACCAGGAGAAGGGTTTCGTAAACGGCCTGGGGAAAGGGCATGCCCAAAAAAATCGTCAGGGCCAAAAAACTAAATTGGCGATTAGAGGAAGAGATGCTTATTATACACATCTGTTCTTTTAGCCAAATAGGAATCAAAAGTAAAGCTTTTTCTTTATTATTAATTAATAAATCTCCCACCCTTATTTATTATTATTTTGTAACTGAAAGGAAATAAAGTTTTCTTTGAAATATTGGCGTCAATTGAGTCTTTTTTTCTTTTTCCCTCAATTTTCGATGCATGAATTCATCATTAACCAATGAAGGGGAATATTTGCTTTGCTAGCACAAATTTGATATATTATGAATATTTATTTGCGAGGATTTTATTGCTTTTTTATGATATTCCCAAAGGCAATGTTTTTTATGCGTGTTTGTGTCATCATGGATAAGCTTGTTTCTTGGTATGGGATCTTTAATAATAGCTTTTAGAATGATTGACATTTGCTCATTTAAAAGGGGTCTATTCGTGTTTTCAACTTTAGAAAGTGCTTTATTCTGAAAATGATGCCCGGAAAAGGCGGGTAATTTTGCTATTATATGCCAAAAACTCGGTATAAAAGGTGCATGTGTGCGGTGATTTCGTGCTGTTGTGTGGAAAAATTTTTTACCCCCCAAAATGGTGATTTACGTCCGACCCGTATTAAGTTATATTAAAGTAGTATCTTTTCTTTTTGTTAGCTAAACAGGGTTGCCACATACAGCCTTGGCAAAAATAACTAAAAATATGGCGCAAACATAATAACTCTTTTAAAAATAAGGCAAATGCCGTATTTTTCATTGTCATATGACTATAAAAAGTATGGCAAAAGTCCTAAAAATATGGCACTGCCATATCTACAGGGTGTATAAAAACTGGAATTTGAGCGATTTTTTCATGTTTTTTCGAGTCGAAACTTGTTTTGAATTTTTTTTGTGTTTTCATTTCCTTCTTATAAAATGCAATTTATCTCTTTGTTTAAATCTAACATGTAGATTGGTTTAATGTGGAAAACGTCTTTAAACATAAGTCTTGAGATAGGCCCCAAGGGATTAGAGTTGCATGTTTTCCGAAATAGATATATCTCTATTTTGATCGCGATGTTTTTTGAAAAAAAAACAATTAACAGGGTTAAAAGACCACTATACTCGAAAAAATACCATTATGATATTGTGAAAATTCATGAAAAATTGAGCTTTTTTTGTTTTACAGTCAATTCTGAATCTATACCGTTATCGAGAAAATTGCATGCGAAGTTTCATATGTGTAATACAATGAAAACATGTAAAGGGTACCCAAAATAGGAGGCAACTTATCGATTTTTTCAAATTTTTGAAAATAACGCTAGGGGGAGGGAGTTTCTAAGAATCTATTGTGCGCATTTGTCGACCCTTAAAGGGAGGAGACATAACCTTTATAGCCAGATCTCTGAAAAAAATTTTTCGCAAATTTTTGTAGAAAAGACCATTCTATAGTAATTTAGATGCGAGAAATCTATTGCGCACACTCCCGAAGCTTGAAAATGCTTCCCTGACCTTCATCCGTGAAAATATAGTCATCGAGAAGATAGTTTTTGAACAAAATTTTTTATGAATGAATGTCAGGGAAGCATTTTCGAGCTTTGAGAGTACGCGCAATCGATTTTTCGCATCAAAATTACTCTAGAAGACAGGCACCCATTTTGTGCTTATTTTATTTTGTGCATTTTTGCTTACTTTTTAAGTTTTGTGTTCACTTTTTTAACATAAATGCTTACTTTTTAATTTTTATGCTTAATTTTTGCCTATTCGTGATTATTTTTTATCCGAAATGCTTAATTTTGTATTTTTTTATGTTTAAAATTACGATTTCTCGATGGGAGCCCTGACTAGAAGTATCTTTTCTATAAAAATATGCGAAAATTTTTTTTCGAAGATCTGGATGTAAAGGTTACCCTCCAAGAAATCTATTGCGCGCACTGCCGAACCTTAAAACGCTTCTCTGACCTTGTGTTATCCTATTTTCTCTTCAATACACATATCTCTTTCTTGAATCAAGGAAGCTTTTAAAAGTTCAGCGATACGGGCAATCGATTCCTCGCATAGAAAACCCCATATAAGGTTATTTTGGTGAAAATTAAAAAATTTG
>JAQGBS010004657.1:0-10080 GCA_034698545.1 Acrobeloides obliquus
AAAATATTCATATCAATTTTATTTAATTTGTAAATACTTAAAATTACTAATAAATATAATGTTTGGTATTCAAAATAAATACAGGTGAGCCAAAAAAAACCGTACTTTTGCGTTTTTTGGCGAAAAGTTTTACGAGGAGCTATAACAATTTTCGGTACACGTCAAAAGTGAAAATTTTCAAGACTGACGGAAAAATTTTTGAAAAAAAAAAGATTTCAAAAAATTGGCACTAACGAAATTCGTTAATTCTTTTTAAATAAGTTATTAGCAACGTAAGAACACCTTTTATCATGTTTACATGTGTGACCCCATTTTTGGACACACTTTGGACCACCATGAGTTTGTATGATGAAATCGTGAATTGTGATATTTCTGATTTAGACCTCCGAGATCGAATCCTCGCCCTTTGAAGTGCAAAACGAGAGCTTTACCATTTGGCCATCTCATTCGGACTTTTTTCCTATTGGCGACGAAAATGGACTTTATCTGGATGATCCATAATGTTCTAGTTTCAGAGTCTAAAGGCCCAATTTCGAATCACAATTACAGTCAATTAATTTTTTCTTTTGTATATTTGAATATTTTAAAGACTTTATGAAAAAATTAAAAATGGTTGAGTGGAGGTGTGCTAGACTCAGGGTTTAACAGGCCCAGGTTCGAGTCCCACTTGTGTCAAATTAATTTTGCTTGATCAACACTATTTATCATCTCTGCTGTCATCATTGTTGTTGAAGTTGGTAAGAAATTTTTTTAAATTTAAAAAATTTTATTGAAAAATTTCAGAATACAGAAAAAATTCAAATTAGAAAAAATATATAGTAAATAAATAAATTAAAATGATAAGTTGGGTATCAAGAGTAAGAAAAAAATGATTTTTTTGGCAGCTGCAAAAAAATTTTTTACCCTAGATATCCAACTTATAGTAAGTCAATAGTACTCAAAATAATGAACAGATTCGATTTTTTGTTGGCATATCCCATTTAAAACAGCTTATTTTGTGGTATTGGTAGTGTTTTTTTCTTGGTTTTGAGTCACCGCTTGTTGCTGTTGTTGCTCCGTCTTGCGAAAACCGATGGGAATAGTGCGCTTTTGCGACTCTTCAATAGCAGCCTTTTTGCCAACGATTGCCAAGCGTCCCTGTTCATCGAGATCACAGCGAATGGACTCCTTTTCGATGCCTTGAGGGATGTGGACACGTCGGAGAAACTGACGTTCGACATATTCACCTTCGCGATTTTCTTTGTGCTCACCCTAAAAATCGAAAAATTAGATTTTTGTCAAAAATTTAGCATGTTTTTTTGCCTCGGGAAAAATTTTTGCTCGAAAACAATCGGAGAAGGACGGATGACGGAAATCTCCTCCCCCCTCAACGCGTGATAGCGCTCGGTCCTTCAATTTATATTTTAGAAAATATGTAACATATCGTAACTCGCATGTTCCTCAAACACTTCATCATGAACCTGCTCATACCTGAACAACAATATCATCTCCTTCAATGTCCACTTTCAACTCATCCGGCTTGTATCCAGACACGTTCACTCGATAGTTAAAGCTTCCTTGATCATCAAATCGCATTTGAGCCGCATTGTCCCGCAAACGGAGTTGCAATTGATCATCGAAGAAGGAGTCGAAAATATTATCCACCATTCTTAGAGGGTCCCAATAGCGTGGACGCAGGAAGGGGTCGTAGTGCCAGAGAGCCATTTTTAGTCTATTAGAAGGTAGAGTAGATTAGAATAAGATTAATACACAAACTTAATGTTAGTTGTTGAAGAGGCATTTTGGCTTGCTTATATATATTTTGGGGGACTTGCACAGGAAATTTCGAGCAAAATCCGGATTGTTTTTGCCATTTGGAGAGGCGAAAAGACGCTGGCGAAAGAAGAGTGTGAACGAGAAGAGAAAGAGGCGGAGCTACGCGAACGTTCTGGAAAGTGTTCGGCTGTTCGATAATAGAGCAGTTGTAAATTTGTTCGCACAATAAATTTTACACCTCTATGAGCATTGTTTTCAATGTATATTGATATATTTTTATTATAAAACAAAATATAAAAATGTTCAGGGTGGTGTAGAGAGAACCTGATAAAAATTAAGTTTAACCCTGAAAATCAGAGTAGAACTGCGTTTTAATGCGAAGATTTTTTCCGATTTTATTCTCCAAAACCGATTTTTTAGGGTAATTTCTAGGCGAAAAATCGATTACGCTTATTTTCAAGCATGAAAATTTAAGCCTGAAAATCAGGGTAGAACTGCATTTCAACGAAAAATTTTTTTCCGACTTTCTGATATTGAATTAGACCATTGTTCCAATATTTTATAGCTCAAAAAATTTATATCCAATCAATCAAGCGACTATTATCTTCGTTTTTCCACATTTTTTCCTAACTTTTGAGCTAGGTCTCGAAAAAATCTGAGTTTCTCAGACCTTGAAGATCCCTTGGCAATAAAATCCTGGCTACGCCATATTGTAAAAATAGTTTATGTAAATATAATTGAAAATGTATAACATCTTTGATAAAAGATTGTATAAGGCTTAAAAAAATGTCGCTTGAGACATTTTCTGATGATTTTGGGACCCGGAAAAAAATATATATAGGAGTAATTTTATGTAAAAAATCGATTGCGCGCATTCCCGAAGCGTGAAAACGCTTCCCTGACTCAGGAAAAACGGTTTGTTTATTGAAGTAAAATCGAAAAATTTAGATTTTTTTCGCAAGTAGACTTTCTATGTGCAACTTTATGTAGGGAAACGATTGTGCACATTCCTGAAGCCTAAAAATGCTTCCCTGGTCCTGATTAAGGGAAAATGGAGGTTTTGAAAAATGTTAATTTTTGCTTCAATAGCCCAATTTTCTCTGTCAGGGAAGCATTTTCAGGCTTCGGGAATGCGCGCAATCGATTCCCCGCATAAAGTTACCCTAGAGAGTCTATTTTCCGCAAAAAATCTAAATTTTTCGATTTTCGCTTCAATAAACACATTGTTTTTCCTGAATCAGGGTCAGGGAAGCGTTTTCACGCTTTAAGAATGCTCGCAGTCGATTTCCCACATAATTTTTAGAAAAAAATTTCCAGGCCTCAAAATCATCAAAAAAATCGCTTAGACGTCATTTTTTTGGACTACCCTATAAATAAAAAATGTATTCTTTATCTTCTTCCAAATAAGCCACCAAACATATTGTTGGAGGAGCCAAAATTCGGAGCCGATCCACTGTTCCATAAACAAGGAGTTGCTTTACCAGTGATATCTGTTGCTCCAAACAAGCACATACCTTGCATCCTGATTTCAGCAACCATTAATAAAACCAAGAACAATAGTGTCAATATATTAAAAAAATTCATATTTGCTCAAATAAGAACTTTGAGACATCAAAGTCGGTTTTTATATAGAGAAAGTTTAGCGGTGATATTCGAACTTTCTCGTTCATCTCTGAGTTTTGTTGTAAAAAAGTGCAAGGTATACCTTCCTAATTCATCAATTTCCGCTATTTCTTATTTCACAGTCACAAGTTCATTTGTGATCTCCATTGTGTAATTTACAGGGTGGCCCAAAAAAATGTCGTCTGAGCGATTTTTTGATGCCGCACAACTTGCTTGTTCCAGTTCCAGCATTGAAAGTTTGTGGGCGACTTTGCTTTCCGCTATGTCTCAAATGTGCTAGAGAAAAAAGGGAGCTCTGTTCAATTCCTCATGCCGAGTACGAATGCCGGCACCAGGAAATTTTTTGGACCTGGAAATTGCTTTCTTCTAAAAATGACATTTCTAAGGGTAATTTTACACGGGAAATCAACTGCGCACATTATCGAATCTTGAAAATGCTTCCCTGACCCTGATTCAGGATAGCATCCGAACTTTTTTCATTTTCACGTCAATATGCTACCTTATTTTCCTAAAGATGATCCTATTAGGAATAATTTCGAAATCGATTGCGCGCATTCCCGAAGCTTAAAAATGCTTCCCTGATTCAGGGTCAGTGTATTAAAGCGTTTGAATTACTTTATGTTAAAATACTCGTTTCTGGCGTAACTTGATGTGGGGAATCGATTGTGCATATTTCCATTCCTTCAAAATACTTTCCTTCAATCAATTTCTCGTATCGAAAAACCCAGAAACGAGTATTTTAACATAAAAAACTCAAAAGTTTGATTTTAGCTTCAATACACTGACCCTGAATCAGGGTCAGAGAAACATTTTCAAGCTTCGGAAATGCACAAAATCAATTCCCATGTAAAATTACCTTTAGAAATGCCATTTTTAGACAACATTTCCGGGTCTAATTCATAAAAAAATCGCTCAGACAGCATTTTTTGGACCACCCTGTATATTTTGGGTATTTTGTTTAAAAAGTTAAGTGATTTCTCGATCGTTTTTCCGCCTTGTCAATTTATCAATTATCTTATTGCAAAAAGAATAGGTTTTTCCGTGCTCATGCACTTAAAATATAGAACCTGTCTCAAACACACAAAAATATAAAGGCAACTAAAAATTTTACTGGCCTTAAATAATCCTAAAACATAAAATCACTATGTGTGTTTGTGCTATCTCCGTCACTTAAGTACAATTCCGTCACGGCCTATACCAATCGATAGGGCTCGGTGAGAAAAGAAAAACGACACCAAAATCATAGGGGTACTTTTCAAGGAAAATTTTTTAGCCTCATATCATGTTTTATTTAAGTCTTATAGTTGAAATTTAATAACATATGTTAAGAAGCCCACGTAGCCGAGTGGCTAAGACGCTCTACTTATAGCAATTCCCCCCAGGTTCGAGTCCAATCTGTGCTCAAAATTCTTTGCCCCTGCAAAAATGTTAAAAGGGAAGTACACTTTAGGGCCGGGTAGAAAATTTTTTATTTCTTTTAACAAGTGACTTTCTAGGGGTAACTTTATGCAGGGAATCGATTGCGCGCATTCACGAAGCTTGAAAACGCTTCCTTGACCCTGGTTCAGGGAAGGTGGTGGGTGTATTGAAGCGAAAATCACACATTTTCGGTTTTTATGAGAAAACCGCCGATTCTTAGGTTTTTTCTAGACGGGGAATCGATTGCGCGCACTTCCGAACTGTGAAAATGCTTTCTTGATCCAGATTCAGGTCGGGATCGGTGTTTTAAAGCGAAAATCAATTTTGATTTTTCTCCTTGAATCAGGGTCAAGGAAGCATTTTCAAGGTTCAAGAATGGGCGCAATCGATTCCCCGCATAAATTTACCCCTAGAGGGTCACTTGTTAAAAAATTTTCTATCCAGCCCTAAAGTGTACTACTCCCCCTTTAATTTTGTGATGGATGCTCGAGTCTGGGAGGCGTATTTTGGTTGGATGTTCAACTCGGGGTAGGTAGAATTTTTGGGAAGATCTTTTTCTAAATGCGTAGAAGTTGAATAATAATTTTATTCAGCGACGTTTCGACGCTTAACGTCTTTATCAAGCTAAAAATACAACTGATTATCCAAATAAAATTAAATTAAAAAACATGATAAAAATTGCGACAGAAATGACAAATTTCGATGAATTCATCGAAATTTGTCACTTCGGCTGCAATTTATTATGTGACAGAAATAGCAGATTTGTAAAGAAAGTTAGGAGAAGTTCACTCCCTCCATTTCGCTTTTTAACCGTTAAAAACGGTGAAAGCGAAATGGAGGGAGTGGAATTTCTTTATCAAGCTAAAAATAAAAATATCAATTTTTACTATTTTCATGAACAGGATTAATATTAAAATCGATTTTTTCATCTTCTTTTTTATACGTTACGTCAATGTTTCCATTAATATTTTCGTTTATTTTGCCATTTTCGGCATTTTTGTCTCCTATTTTTGAGCTAGGAGAAAAGTATTTTCCAATTATAGCACCAGTGACGATGATCTCAACCTTCAATTAAAATTTTTTGATGTGGATACAAAAAGTATATACCTTTTCAAATCCAAATTCAAATAAAGCACTCCAAAAGATAGCCAAAAAATACGAAACACATATTTGCGGAAGAGCAAATAATAGATACTAAAAATTCTATTCGTATAAATTAGGCCGCACATATCAAATGAATCGTTATAACCAGTTATTTAGAGTTTTCATGGGCCGAATTTTTGAGACAGAACCCCAACAAACACAAACAAGGGTCTTCAAAAATCTTGTTCCGTAATTAACAATTTGTTACAAAAATTTAAATTGAGACCAATTTTGCCAATTTGGTTCTAGTTGGTTCCCCCTCCTACCCCATCCCCCAAATGAGACCAGTGTTTAACTGTACTATGACCTTTCAAATTGTACTGTACTACAGTTTTGAATCTCTAAATTGTACTGTACTTTACTTGTACCGCTTGAAATCGAAAAACTGTACTGACTGTGTGGTCCATGTATATGGTGCCTTATAGGGTTGGCTAGCGGTAGGATTACATATAGTTTATTATAAGCAACTAAAGGCACAACTAATATACAGGGACACATAATAAGCGACCACTTGTGAGACTACATGCTAGCGGAATTGCAGCCGAGATAAGATCAAGTGGGCTTGCCTATGCCAGTCCATAAGAGAGACACTAGATAAACCACCTTAGAGGTTACAACTATACCTAGGGTACAGTACAAAATTATCTATAGAAATTTTGTACCGTTTCTGTACAGTACAGTTTAAGCTCTAATGAGACTAAACAATGAAGCGGGACCACTAAGGCTTTGGCCATAAGAGCAAAGTCAGAGAGAGGTGTCATATAAGGGGGGTGTTTTAATTATGAAGAAAAGGTTACTGTTTGAGCAAAACTAGTATAAGTAAGTCCATTTTGAGACAATCCCATGAAATAATACATCACACATTCGTGTAACAAATAAGCCGAATATGCCAGCCTTCTAAATGGCACCCAGATGTTCCATGACATGAAGTCATTGATAAAACCTAAGAAAAATAAAATTAGAAAATGGGCTTCAGTGAAGGTTACAATGGGTGGATCGAAAAATCTCCTCTTCCCTCCGAGCGCAATAGCGCTCGGCCACCCGGTTTATTACCTAAAAATAGGGAAAACATCATCTTTAAACATAATTTTTCCTATATTGGGGGGAGGGGGAAACTATCAAGGATTCCTCCCCCTTGTAGCCACCCTTGAGAATGGGTAATGTTCTCCCTCCTCTATATAAAAAATTATTTTAAAAATAATCTTTCCCCTAATTTTGGTTAATTTTTGGCAAATTTTATGATGTGCTCATCCGAATCCGAGAAAGTGTACTTAAAAGGACCGCGTGTTTTTTAGTACCCTAAAGATTTTAGGGGACCCGAACCCGAGGGCTAGTGATGATTGGGCGTGCATACCTCCATAGCCATAATAACATGAAATAATGATCCATGATAGACATAAACCCCATATGGGTTTAGAAAATGCCGAATATATGGCTCGCCATCCTATGTCCATGTATTGATGTTCTCCGGACCATGAACGGAGAGCTATCAGGTCCAAAATCAGGAAAGCAAATGCAGCTATCCATAAAATGATGTTCAATGCCTAAATTAGCTAGTAACACTCAGATTATTGAAAAGGGAGAGCAAGGATGATTATAGAAGGTACCAGTATAGATATGTGTGAGAGGAGTGCACTGAAAAAAACCCACTCTAAGCGAGAAATGAGTACATTTGCGGAGGGAGAGACCCAATACAGGGAGGTGTATATCCAGTATTTGCGTGTGGGGGGAGAGGAACACTCAGTAAAGTGAAGAGAAGGGGGCAACCGGTAGGTGCGGGTGGAAACCCCACTTCATCCAATCTCGAGCTCTCTTGCAAGTCATAAAAATAATTTTTAGCCTCCTACCCAATGAATATCCAATTTCTTCTTCTTATGCAAAAAATATCCAACCAACATTCCGATTATAAAAATCTGGCATCGAATCCATGGTGCGTCAAAAATCAACTGTGTATATTTATAATGTGGTACCGTCATAAGTGGATCCCGTGGTCCTGATCCAAAATCAGATGGCGGAAATCGATAATAAATTATTGTAAAAAAGTTTGCCGCTGTAGAGATGATTATAGCTATGGTTGACGCAATTATTCCATATAAAGGGTTAAAAGTAAACGGAAGAATAAGAAGGGGAGAGAAAATAAAAATATGGAGGTTGGTTGAAAGGAACCATGAGACGAGATAACACTAAATTGACAAACAAATCTTTCAAATTTGGGTCAGGGTCAAAGAACTAGTGTAGGACCCCGATCCCTGGGGCTCAAATCTTCAAAGACTCAAGTTTGGTTCAGGAGTTGAGAGGGTGATATAGGTCCCAGATTCAAGAATTAAGAGGGAGGGGGAGACCAGTTTTAACAGAATCGTGGACAGAGAGGGGATAAATTACCCCCCCCCCCTCCCAAAAAAATTCTTGGCACTGGGTTATAATTTCAGTACTGTGAAGAGATCTTGTCCAACATCTAGAAATAAGGGTGGGACACCATTCTATGTTCAAGATTGGGAGGAGGAGTCAATGGTTGCACGTTCAGAAACGGGAGGGAAGTAGGACTTTGAGTGGGTTGGGGAGGGCGGTATACCACTCTCTGGTTCAAAAATGAGGGTGGACCGGTCTAAGCTTTAAAAATGAGGTCACTGGCCCCAGGTTTAAACATGAGAAAGTCCCATCTCAGCTTTAGAAATGAGGGGAACACTGGCTCCAAACTCAGGAGTGGGAGGGTTGGCACATCTGCTCTAGATTCTGAAATTGTGGGGGTGAAGGATACCAATTCCAGGTTCATGAATGTGATAAAAGGTACGATCCTATGTTCAATAATGTGGGAGGGGGGGGGGAGCAACATCATTTCTATTTATCTCTATTTTACCTGCCTATCAACATTTACTAAATTGACCAAATATAATAAGTTGACCCACCAATTTTCATAACATATATTATTATCAGGGTCAAAATAGAGGTCTATATTAAGCAGATTTCCTTCAAAAAGTAACGGGAAAATAAACATATAAAAAGCAATTATGAAATAATAATTAGGCGTTAATCTAAATTTATATACTTGAGGAAATGAATGAAATCAATCTTTTACTCTTAGGATCAGACAAAATTCAAATTTTGACAAGATCTTGAAAATCAGGCAAAGCTCGAGTTTTGCCACGATTCTCGAAACAATAAAAAAACTCATGTTTTGACAAGATTCTTGAAAATCATTTAAAACTCGAGTTTTGGCAAGACTTTAACAAGAAAATCATGCAAAACCAAAGATATGACAAGATTATTGAAAATAAGGCAAACTCTAATTTTTGAAAAAATTATTGAAAATCAGATAAATCTCGTATTTTGACAATATTCTTGAAGATCAAAAAATTCACTATACCTCAAAATTCGATGAACATAAAACATAACCCAGGCAAGGGTCGAAGTTGTTTTTTCCTTATTCGCTTCGTATTTTCTGAACCATGTAAAAGTGAGTAAAAGACCGGATATAAAAAGAAAAGTATCGACAGAAAAGAAGGGATTGGTGTTCATTTGCATCATCCATTCTTTAGTATTTTCATAATAATCCAAAGGGTTGGCTAAAAATAAAAAATGAAAAGGTCTTGCCTTAGAAAATCAAGTACCGTATTTACTCTAATAATCTCCCACCCTCCCTCTCAAAGGGGAGTTAAAAAATAATTCCCCATGGGATATTATTAGAGTAAATACGATATATTCATTGATCAAAAAGGCAAATTCAGATAATCCATCTCTTTCCAAGAAAAATCCCCTCTTCTCCCCCTTCCTACAGTGTGGCATATCTGTAAGAGAATGGGAGTAGTAAGCGTCGTAATTTTAGTTCAAATTTGGGGGGGGGAAGTTCAGGTTTGGGGGGAGGAGTTTAATACTTTTTTCAAAAAATTTTCATTTTTCTTCCACGTAAAATGAAATTTTTTCAGGTTTAGGGGAAGGAAGATTTCACAAGTCCCCCTATAATTGTGACGCTGGGGTAGTTCAATCCTGAGGGGATCCCAGATCAAAAAGCCGAGTATTCCCCCGAGGTCCAGCCGAGATCAGATCCCGGAGGGAACCGATGTCCCAATTTTTACTTACTGGAAAAATTTCGTATCATTTCGAATGCATGAAACATGGTGACCCAGGAACAGCTAAATATTT
>JAQGBS010004658.1:0-10079 GCA_034698545.1 Acrobeloides obliquus
CAGTTTTATTGATAGTCAATTTTCCAATTTCTCTCCTCGCTATTTTTTCTTTATGTATTCCAATAATCTATAAAAAAATATATAATCGAAATTTTTTGGCTACCACGAAACTTTTTATTGAATCAGGCAACGTGTACATTGAAACGAAAAGAAATGTGAATCCTTACATAGCTTTTTTGATGCATCCCTGCGTGGTCGTATAAGGATTAGTACTAACTATATATACAGGGTGCCCAAAAAAACGGGGGTATGATATATTTTAAAATATTTTTGAACAACTTTTTTTACTACGGCCGCCTTCGGTTCGAAGTTTCAAAGTATCGTCTCTTAAAACATTTAAAATTTTTCAATTACCTGGTCAATATTATGGACTTCACTGGCTTTTTGAGCGATATTTTCACTTTCTAGCTCTATCGATCTCAATAAAGAAGTTGATATCGTGTTGATATAATATGCAACACTGGCTAAACTCTGTAGGGTCAACTTTTTGGTTTCATCAAAAGCAGCTTTTTTGTTCTGGGCCTAAAATTTTTTATCTTAAATCTTTTTGTATGTTAAAAAATGCCATGCCTGAGCATAGTTGGCTTCACAATAGGCAGCGACTCTTTCTAGGTTAGCAGCACTGTCTTCTAGGGTAGCTAATTCTTTAGGAATCTCGGATTCTAGGAGTTCTCGAAGCTCTTTGTTTGAAGCCGCCATGACATTACAAAAAGATAAGCGTCAAACGGGACTAAAAATTAAAAAATTGTTTTGAATATTTTTCAGAAATTTAAATATTTTGCAAAAAAATTGGGTAACTTTGGTGACCCACTAAAAATTTTCAATTTTTTCAACAAAACTCATCATTTTGTTCTACAAAAATTTTTTCATTTTCTGAGTGGTTTCAGCATAAAAAGCGGCAATTTTTAAGCTAAAAACTAGAGTAGGATCCGGTTGGTTAATTTGGCTCGATCCGGTTATCGATTAATCCGGTTTTCTCGGATCCGGTTATTGGTTCGGTTAGGGCCGCCACTAATTCGTTCGGAAATTTTTGACCACTAATTCCGTTCGGACACATCACTAATAGGCGTTCGGAAATGTTTTGACGCGTTCGAGCGCCTATTAGTGATGTTTCCAAACGAAATTAGTGAATTAAAGTCCGTTCGGGAGCCGCCCGAGCGTATTAGTGGCGCTCTTAGGGTGAACGCTAGCTGTCGTGACATGCATTTTGCGACGCTAGCCGTTGTGACATGATATAAGCAACGACGCTAACCGTTGTGACATCAATATAAAAAAATGATTGCTAATGAGTTATAGAAAAAAGTTAAGAAGCGTTTTTTCTGGTTGCGGAAGAAAATTCTTGTTCTATCTCAAAAAATCGCCAAAAACTACCTAAAATTTACAATTTTTTCAATAAAATGTCATTTTTTCGACGAAAAAAAAGAAAATCGCTCCTAAACTTTTTTATAACTCAATAACAAATCGTTTGAGCTATCGATCATAACAAATGGATGGTGTCATAAAAAGTTTAACTTTTCAATGAGTCATACTGGTACCAAAGTTTGTTCAAAAATCCACAAAAAAATTTGTTATACAATTACAAATTTGTATATAAAAGCGCCGCTTTGCTGCATGAACTAATCTAGCTAGCATCCGTATTCATAAAAGGCCTTAACACTAACACGAAAACCCTGAAATTTATAGGTTTATCGCATTTTTATATTTTTTTCTATGAGCATGCATAAAAAAGAGATAAAGGAGCAGACGGCAGCCACAAGGAAAAGGTTAAACAAATTAATTTTCTATATTTTTACGATTTTTTCAAAAAAGGAGACCTTGTGATTTTTATAAATCTATAACATTTTTTTCTATATGTGTTTTTTTTCTTGCGTGAAATCGATTGCGCATATTACCGAACCTTGAAAACGCTTCCTTGACCCTGAATTAGCCTATTTTCGCTTCAATACACACAAGTCTTCCCTGAATCAGGATCAGAGAAGCGTCTTAAAAGTTCGGCAATGTGCGCAACTCCATAGGGTTAAATTTTGATGAAAATTAAACAACTTGAAAAAATTTGCGCATAAATCGGAAGGGTGGGTTCAAGCATGTTGAAAAAGTTGTCGAAACATTTTTCAACAACTTTTTCAACATGCTTGAACGCATTCAAAAAATTGAATTTTTTTGATACACCATGTAAATTTATGAAATTTTAGAAGCTCCCTTAAAGGTTGTCTATGCTTATTTTGAGCCAATATGCAAATTTTGTGTTGGGTGTACATTCTACTTGGCTTAAATCAAGTTTTCACTCAACATTTGGCCAACAAAAAAGCTGATCTAGATACTTTACGCCTTGTTCATGCGGTATTTTTAATTTGAAAAGAGTTTTTAACCCGTTTTTGCCGGTATGTCCCGTTTGGGGATTGGCTCTTTTCGTAGCCATAATTCATCAAGTTTAAAAATCGAATTTCATCGAGCGACCCCCATTTTGGATAGCTAAGATATGAATCTTTTATATATAAAAGAAATTATAGAAAAATCTTTCAACATTTTTGAGTTATGATCCCTTGAAGTTTGGGAATCTTTCAAAAATTACTAAATTTTCGAAAATTCACCAAAAACTGTCAAAGAGGGCTAAGTGATGTAAAATGTCGCCTCTGGGGGTTTTAATATGCGGAGAATCGATTGCGCGCATTCCCAAATCCCGAAAATGCTTCCAGACCCTGATTCAGGTAAAGAGTTTATGCAACGGAGCGAAAATCGGAAACCCCCATAACCTAGGGCTAGTTCTGCAGTTTCTGTGTCTAGGGGTTTTCTTGGTAAAAAAAAACAAATCCAAGGGTCCTTTTTGAGTACCTTGCCTTGCCCTCTTGTACGATTTATCTGTATATCCAGGTTAAAAAATGTTTAACTTTCAGATTTGGCGCCATGGCGATCGAACCCCAAGTGTTCTTATACCAACAGACGTAAACAATACCGAGGAAACATGGGAAATTGGTCTGGGAGAATTAACCAAACTTGGTCTTCAACAAGAATTTCGGTTGGGAAGATTCCTCCGAGAGCGTTACGATGGATTTTTGAGTAAAAAATATTCCCCCTTTGAGGTCTTTTTATGGAAATTATTTTTTCACGACCATATTTTTAGATCTATGTAAGAAGTTCTGATTATAATCGAACGTTGGTATCAGCCCAAGCAAATATGGCGGGTTTATTTTCTCCTACTGATGAAGAAATATTTACGCCAGATTTAAAATGGAGACCAATCCCGGTCCATACTATACCGAAATATCTAGACAGAGTAGGTGGAAAGTGTTAAAGGATCAGTGGGAAAAAAGTTGCCATGATATTCATAATGTTCATGAAAAATGGAGCATTTTTTTTACGGCATGTTTTGAATCGTTGTAGTTTTTGAGATAATTGCGAAAACTACAACGATTCAGAACATGCCATAAAACAAAAAATGCTCCATTTTTCATGAACTTTATGAATATCAACAAAATGCCAACTTTTTTCTCATTGCACTGATCCTTTAAAGTTTATGCAAATTTTGGATTTTTAGTTATTCTATGATAAAATCTCGTGTCCGAACGCTGAAGCCGAACTTAACAGGGTGTATGGAGAAGATGCAAAAGTGAAACAAATTGAAAGAGAAAATGCTAATATGCTGCGATATTTGGGAGAAAAATCGGGGCTTGGAAAAATTCCAATTCCGTTGAAGGATATGTGGAATTTGTTTGATCCGCTAAATTCTATAGTAAGATTTAGAAATTAACTAAAAATTTTTATTGTTACTAAAACTACCTTTGTGCTATTGTGGACCGAGGGGATCACCCCAGGGTCAAAAATTGAAAATTTTTTTTAAATGCCATATTTAGGGGTAATTTTATGCGAAAAATTGATTGCCGAAGCGTGAAAACCTTTATTTGACCCTTAAAAATCAGTAAAATATTCGAAAAAATTAAGTTTAAAGTCAATAAATGTGAAAATATGGGTAAAAATACGTATTTTTTAATTTTTAAGGGTCAAACAAAGGTTTTCACGCTTCGGGAATGCGCGCAATCAATTTTTTGCATAAAGTTACCCCTAAATATGTCATTTTTAAACAATTTTAGAAAATTTTTTTTTCAATTTTTGACCCTGGGATGACCCCCTGGTCCACCATAGCTCTCAACCTTTTTTAGGCCAGCCATCCCGAAGACCATGATCTCCCAAATTGGGTAAATCAAACTATCAAAGACGAAATTTGGAGGCTATATGACTTGTCCTGTACATTTCTCTATAGCACAAATATTTTAGCCCGTTTAAGAGCTGGTAAAATACAAAAAGTGGAAAAAATAAAAAAATTTTATAGGACCTTTATTTGCTGAAGTTCTCAATCGAATGAAATCCAAAGTTCAAAATACGCTGGATTCGCGCGAAAAATTTTATGCTTACTCTTCGGTATAAAAGTTTTCTATTGTTGAAATGAATTTTTTTCAGCATGATACTTCAGTTGCTGGGATCTTAGCAGGATTTGGGATCTTCCTTGAAGTTTTTCCTTTATATGCTACGCTAGTCCTAGTGGAGATGCATCAAAAAGACAGCCAAAATATTGTCAGAATATTTTATAAGAACGAGACAGATCAGCCAGAAATGTTTGAGTACGAGATTCCGGGTTGTAAAACGCCTTGCACACTGGAAAAATTGGAAGAAGTTAGGAAGCATGTGATACCCTTAAATTGGGAGTCGGAGTGTGGTTTAGTCAGTTGGTATGATATAGAAGCTGACACCTATTTGTGTAAGTGATATTGCAATTACAACAGGGACAGAAATTTTCAAACAAAAACCGGTCCGAGGCTTAGTGTGGCAGGATATTGTGATAGAAGGGCTTACCGAAATATATTTATTAGTTACAAAGCGAGTGCACACATAGTCGACGTAGCAAGACTAAAGGCAAGAGTTGCCTGAGGCAGCAAAGTTGTTGTTAGTCTCTCGTTGTAGTATGTGCATTCTCAATATATGCACAAACATCGGATATGAATATCCGGCTACATCAGGTTGACTGAAACTGGGAAATCGGGGGGGGGGGGCAAATTCCCGTTTTCCAGTCGGCCCACAAAAATTGCGAATTGGAACTGGGGAAACTAGAATTGGATTCGGGGTCCCTTCTCGATCTCTAATAACAAGTCTTACAGTAGGTGAAAATTGTTACCCGTACTGCACTATAGCTCGGTCTCGCTCCGAGAGTATGTATTTATAATTTTTTTGACAGGGGCCATTGATTTCCGGTGGGAATCGAATCTGCAAGAAATTTATATAAGCCGAGAGACTTAGCCACTCGGCCATGAGGTTAACTTCTTACAAAATAATAAAATTGCATTATAATCTTACGTTAAAACATGGTATGGGGCTAAAAAATTTTTCTTGAAATGTACCCCCATGATTTTGGTGTCATTTTTCTTCTCTCACTGAGCTCTATCGATTGGTATAGGCTGCGACGGGCATAAGGTGACGGAGATAGCACAAACAAACAGATACAATTAGCGCGTTTAATGTTTTAGGATTTACACTTGATTATTTTAGACATAATAGGAATATTATCGGTGGTATGTATTTTATTAACACTTCAAATGATCAATATGACTCTAGCTAACAGGAGATTTCATAAAGCTTTGAAAGGCGGATATAAGTCCCAATCACGACGTCGTTTATTGGATGTAGAAGACGAGGACCCATATCCAGAATAGATTGCTTAGCTATAATAATTTTTTGAATTAGTTTCTTTAGGCTAGTTTTTTTTGTATGTACATTTTTTAAGTCAAGTTTTAATGCTAAGTCATGTATACGATGCAATTTTTTAAATATTTGTTTAATTTTCACTTGTGCAATTTTTATGTTAGTGCAAGGGCGAAGCTGAAACTGCGTTTCGGGTATATAGTATTAGGTAGTTCGGAAAGTATCGAGCTTTATTTTACTAAATCTGATGCGTTTTCGACACAATTTTTTTCAGTACTAGACAAGAGTGTATGCTGAATCAGTCTCTTTGAGCGTACTTCAGATTTTCGTGTCAATATCCAGACTTTTTCAAAAATGATGGTTTTTCAATGTTATAAATTATTTTTAAAATGTCAATATTTGGCTATAGAAGTCGATTTTTGACGAAATTTTGTCCATATTAAGGTTTTTCTAGTCGGGGAATCGATTGCGCGCATTGCCGAGGCATGAAAATGCTTGCTTGATCCTGATTCAGGGAATAGACCGAGATTAGTAAAATAAAGTTTGGGACGATACTTTCCGAACAACCTAATATAAAGAAACGTAAATTTGTGTTTATAATTTGCATATCTCTGGCCGGTGACAAGGATTGTCATTTTTTCTAAAGTCTATTCACGGAGAGGTTCTAAAAAGCGCTGAAAGCATAGTGGATTTCAAACTCGACGTCTGTGATGCTATCCACTAGGCTATGCTTTTGGAATATCTCCGTTAAACAGACTTTATCTTGTGCATCCTTAATATTTTTAACTTCAATTTGTGTTACATATCATCATTTTTTGACGATTTTTTAATTTTTTTCGTGCAACTTTTGAAATTTTTTCTAAATTTCGAGTTCATCTTTGTGATATTGTTTATCATTGCGGGTGCAATAGAATTATATATTTTTTTCTAAATTTTTGATGTCTAATAAATTTTTAATAAGATTAATTTTTCAAATATAAACATGCGTTTGTGTGCTAACATATAAACGCTATCATATTTTGTAATTTAAAAAAAACTTCGGATTTTCTAATATAACTTTTAGCTTAAAAATGACTATAGCCTAATTATTTGTCATTAGAAGAATCAAGTGTTTTATATAAGAAACGTCCAGTATGCTATGTTACCTACGACGGCGATCAGCCTATTCTTTTTGATATGGAGCTCGTTGTTTCTTATTGACTATTATTTGAGAAATGCCAACTTCACTGCCTATATTGATTTTGCTGATAGGACTGGGTTGACTGTCTCCCCCTTCCAGGTATGCAGGGTGTTTCAGGGAATTAGCGAGATTTAAAAATGCAATATCTTTTGATAAAAAAGAGATTTTTAATGCGGATTTTTGCAAAATGCTTAGAATCTGTGGGGTTATCATGCGCATTCAAAAAAATTAAAAAATGTGATTTTACGGCAAAAACATTTGGTCGCAAGTGGGATTCGAACTTGTACGTTTATAGTCAAAAACCGTGAACACTACCACTCAGCCATATATATTGGCACGAAAACTTGAGTTTCGTTCAAAAAGACCGATTGGATCGTATTCAACATATACACTCTCTACTACTACTGAAAAAATTTCAAAAATGAGATTCTTAAATTTCAGCTCCGCTTCTACATCAGCCGTTTCGATGCCAACCGATCATTCTCCGCCTTAGCCTCTGTACATTCATGGAGAAAAAGTCGAATTTGGCTTCGATTCTTTGATATATGGTTTTCTGTGGGAGCTTTTGTAGGATTAATCTGCTTCGTATTGACCACCATCTATCTTTCATGGCTACTCTTCTACGAGGTTTTGAATTGGACTATTTTGCTCAATCTTGCGGGGTACAATCCAATACATTCATTCCATGCAATCAAAGTTAGAGATGACGGGAATTATGAGACACTGACGAATATACCTTCTGTGAGCCCCGAAGCACTTTCTTACGTGCCTTATCAACAACACGTGCAATGTAAGTAACATAAAAATCTGGCGTAGATTGTTTTTCAATTTTTAGGGGGTAACTCCTAATTTTTTAATTTTTACAAAAATTTTTGTTAAAAAATAATATCGCCATCGTGTTCCTCATAGTCGAAAACTCCCGTTGCAAAAAATTAGCCGATTAAGAGCCATTTTTGAAATTCGCATATTTTTCATTTTTTAGGGAGTAACCCCTAATTTTTTTATTTTTTCAAAAATTTCAGCCAAAAACCTAAAAATTCCAAATTGGCAAAAAAATTTTAAAATTGGCCAACAAATTTCACAATACAAAACATTTTTTAGCTGGTATAACACCCGTAATACCTGGCGTAAACATTCCATGGTCTCATTTGCCTTTATTTATGTTTGTACTTATTGTTGCTGGGACTATACATGAGGTAAAAATTCAAACGAATCTATTTTTCAACACGAAAATCCTTTTTAGCTAGGACATGCATTAGCCGCGGTAAATGCTAGTGTACGTTTGAACGGGTTCGGTTTGTTCTTATTTGGTGTCTATCCTGGAGCATTTACAGAAATTGAAACCGATGAATTAAGTAAGAAAAACAACAATAAGTTTTCGTTTTGATGTGCGATTTGAATTTAGATCGTAGTTCATCGGCTCAGAAGATGAGGATTTTTAGTGCTGGTATTTGGCATAATTTAGTCTTGGCATTTATTGGGTTGTTGATATATTGGCTCACTCCATGGATATTGATGCCTTTTTATACGAGTGGTGCAGGGGTTTTGATAACTGGTATGATAAGTTGTCAACAATTCAACACCCTCCCTCCCCTAGTAGCATAGGTAGAAGGGTCGGCTAGGGGACAGTTCCCCAAAAAAGTCATTGTTCCCAAAAAACATAAGGGGATCCTTATGTGCAGGGATTTTTTAAAATTTTGCCCACTAGGGGAAGGGGGCGCCTGCCACCCTCTGGGTGGGGGACTTTTGCGCCCCAACACATGCGCGCTAATAGTTGCGCCCCAACATTTGCGCCCCTACATATGCGCGCTAATAATTGCGCCCCGACATATGCGCGATAATAATTGCGCTTCCTACATTTGTGCATCCGACTTGTAAAACATTTTTCAAAACAGGTCGAAAATTTTTTAAACAGAAACAAATCGGGGGCGCAAATATTGGAGCGTAAATTTCGGGGCGCAATTATTAGCGCGCATATATAGAAGCGCAAAAATCGGGTGCACAAGTATCGTTGCGCATATATGAGGGCGCAAAAGTTCCCCACCCTTTTACCTACGCCACTGACCCCCCTCCCTCCCCTCCCAGTAGCGATTCCAGAATTTGGTTTTGGAGGGGGCAACTAGGTAAAAACCTCATTTTTCTATCGAATTTTGGCAAAAAAATGCCATTTTTCTTAACAAATTTTCGATTTTGAGAGTAGCATGTCCCCTAGATCCGCCACTGCCCCCATTCCAGGGTGTCTAGCTACGTCACTGCTATACCCCAGATATATTCTTCTATTTTTCAGACGTTCAAGCAGATTCCGGTCTAGCAGGACCCCAAGGCCTAAGACCCGGCCATATAGTGACTCAAATTAATCAATGCCAAGTCAAAAACATCTCAGATTGGGTGAAATGTTTGGAGTCGCTAAGATCGGCAAACCAACACGATGGATACTTGTTACAATACGAGACGTTTGTTATGCCTTCTACCGCGACTATATCGAAGGTTACGAATGTCGGAGGCGAAATGCAATGTTGTGCCGAATTCCCGAATATAACATTATCTTCACACATATGCTTTCAATATAAAAATCCGGCATTTAAAGGAGCCAATGTGGAAACAACAACGAAAGCGGTGAAATTTGCTGAGTCGCTGGGGATCAAGAATCGTGTTAAAAGGGCTAACGTAAAGCCAGTAAGTTCTATTTTTCTCCTTCGATAAGGCATTTCTGTAATGCCGAGCTTTCTAGAGAACCGGCTACTTCGGACTTTGCGCCTCCTATAAGCTGGGTTGAGAAAACTCGCAACAGTTCTGGCCATCCGAAGGGTTGCTACTAGGCAAAATCTTTTGGCCTCAAGTGGGGTTTGAACCAGCCTTGAGGAGCGCCTGAGACAAGCCCAGTACTACCGAACCATGGGACCCTTGAAGAGATAGTCAAAACAGTTATGACGGTGGCTGCTTTTTTCCCCTACTCTCAAAAAGGCGAACACTGTGTACGAAAATTTTAGAAAGCCACTCCAACAACTACCATAGCACCTTCAATTTTTGGAAACTTCCAAACAAATACCTCGCTGAAAAAAGCTCAAGACAAACGAGAATCGCCACCAGTGGAACAATCTGATTCAATCCATACGGCAACCATCGAGTCAATATCCTATGCTTGCCTTCCTGCTCGACAAGTCACCGATCACACTTTTTGTGATCCCGCAATATTTTATGGAAAGAA
>JAQGBS010004659.1:0-10078 GCA_034698545.1 Acrobeloides obliquus
AAACATGAATCAGGGTTTTCGTTTCAATAACCCAAAACAATTTTCAAATTTGACCATTTTGGTGTCATTTTATTCGTCTTGGCGAATTATAACAATTGCAACAATATTCATTTTATGAAAATTTAAAAAATTGATGCAAAAATTGATTTTTTTGCAAAAAAAAGTTTGCGTATTACAACGAAAACATGAACACAGTGAAAATTCGCCCTTGGATCAATAAAAGTTGTGTATTAACGCGAAAATTCAACTTTTTTTGGCAGTTTTTGTAAGTCGATGAAAAACGAAAATTTAAAAAAATTTTCGCGTCGATACACAACTTTTTATTGATTCAGGGACGAATTTTCACTGCATTCATATTTTCGTCGTAATACACATTTCAAAAATCGTCAACTTCAAACGCAATTTTCTCAAAAACTACAACGATTTAGAGGTTGTAAAAACAAAAAATGTTCCATTTTTCATGAATTTTCTGAATATATAATTGGTACAATACGATTTTTGAAATCTGTATTACAACGAAAACATGAACGCAGTGAAAATTCGTCCCTGAATCAATAAAAGTTGTGTGTATGTATTGACGCGAACCACTTCAAATGGTGGTACTAATTCATATCAGTTATTTAAAATATAAAAATATATAACTCCTCGTTAGCGAGCATTGAAACAAAAGTTGCATTATATTTAGCTTTAAAGACCTTTATTTCCTGGAAGGTTTTAACAAATTACGCGTTTGCCAAATTTCTCTCGGGAGTCGGATTACTTCGCTTTCGTTTTGTTTTTTTATAGAATGTATTGATGTACACATACACTTCGATCAAAGCCGTGGTAAATTTGTTTTAGAGTTCATGCTTAGTATTTAGGCTTCCGTTAGATGAAGAAGTTGTTTAAACGGCTCCGGAAGTCGCATTCTGTGCACAATGACACCAGACATAGGTCACCAGGCCCTTCAACAGAGCCGACCACTTCAAATGGTGGGCCGCATATTGTTTCTAGCAAAACTTTTGATATTTCTCAGACTAGGCATTGGTAAGGAGTTTTGTATTACTTCATGTAACGGAATCTGAATTTGATATTTTCGAAGCGAAAAAACACTTCCCTGATTCAGGGAAGGCGAATACGCCTTCCCTGTAAAGAAGGCATATTGTGTACTGAAACGAAAAGTCGCAAAAATCGCTTTCTTGCCTAAAAAGGACCTAAAAATGTGCGAGGGAATCCGAATTTGACACTTATAAAATTCTTCGGATTCAAGAAAAGCTGTATATCGAAGCGAAAATTCGAAGAAATAGCATATTTTGGTCTAAAAACAACGCTTCTTCTTTCCCCGCACATTTTTACCCGTCGTTTTTAGGCAAAAATAGCATTTTTGTGGCTTTTTGCTTCAATACACAATACGCCTTCCCTGAATCAGGAAAACGTTTTTTTCGCTTCGAAAATGTTAAATTTGAATTCCCCGGAAATTCATTTTTCTAAGTTTATGTTTCTAGGGGGTAATTTTATGCGAGAAATCGATTGAGCGCACTTTCGAAGCTTGATAATGCTTCTCTGACCCTGATTCAGGGAAAAAATTAGATTTTTTAAAATACGAAAAATGACCATTTTCGCTTCAAAAACACAAATTTTCCCTGAATCAGGGTCAGACAAACATTTTTAGAGTTTAGTAATGCGCGCAATCGATTCTTTGCATAAAATTTTCCATTGAATCATTTTTAGGACAATGAAAAAAAATCAGCAAAAATCCACGTTTTTTTGGCACACCCTGTAAAAAGTTCGACCCTGGTGGGGGATTGAACAAGCGCCAATAATATGAATGGTCAGAGTCCTAGCCATTCGGCCATGCGCGCCCTGCGTTTTCCCATGAAGACAGAGTTGAATGCGTTAAAAACTTCTAATAAAAGTTTATAACAGTTTAAAAAAAGTTTTATTTGAGTTCCTTTTTGTCCTGCTAGCGATTTTATTCTACCCTTGAGAGCATGTTTCCTCATAACTTTTTACACGACATAAATTTTTAAGGCATTATTTCCTTTCTTTATGAGTTTCATTTTACTATAGTTTGACATGAGTACAGGGTGTCCCAGTTGACTGGGATTATTTTTTATTTGAGGATTTCTCGTCATCTCATCGGTCATTTTCGATGCGATTTTTGTAGGAGAGAGCTCAGACGATTCTGCTTCAGATCCTATAAAAATATTCAAAATTCGCATTTCCTGATATGTGAATTTTTCAGTTTGAAGTTTTTAAAGCAACTTTTTGGTTGTGGAACGAAGTGGCCTTAGTGGCGCAGTAGGTTGTGTGTTTGGCTGTTGCCCGAAAGGTCGCGGGTTCGATACCCAGCTTCGTCGCTTGGTTTTTGCTAAAAAAAATTGGTCTTAGTTTTGACAATTCTATTTCTCATCACTGTTTTAACACAAGTTTTTGGGCAAAAACCAAGCGATAAGATGGGTATCGAATCCGCACCTTTCGGGCAACAGCCAAACATGCAACCTACTGCGCCACTGAGGCCATCTCCTCCTAAAATCTTAAATCATTTTTTCTCAATTTTTATATTTCTCATCACTGATAAAAGACTTTTTGATACGATTTTTTTACGTTGTTGGGGAATCACTAAGCTATCAGATTATGTTCAAATCAAATCTCTACCTTATTGGGAAGATGGAGAAAAGTTGCTTGAAAAACTTCAAACTGAAAATCAACTTTTTCCGACTGGATTGGTCCTGTAGTAGGATGAATAGTAGCTAAAGTCTTATTAAGCAAATGAAGCGTTGTTGTTATAAAACACGCAGGCCAATTCGGGACGCATTTTCTTAGCTAAATAGAGAGCGGAAGACGAAAAAAGCAATTTTGTCTGAAGGAAACTTTTCAAAAACTCCACCATTCAACAAATGGAAACGTCAATTTATGGCAAAAAATAACCAACATTCTACGAAAGGATTTTTGGAACTAGTATTGGCTAGGTATCCCACTGAAAAATTTTTTTTTGAAATTTTTCTAGAAAAATCTTGGAATTGACTCCTCTAGGGGTAATTTTATGCGGGGAATCCGAATTTCACATTTTCGAGACTTGAAAATCTTTCCCTGAATCAAGAAAAGGCTATTTAGGGTCACATTTCTGACAAGAATCACATGCTATACGTTATATAGATAGCCTGTTTTTGATTCGGGGAAAGATTTTCAAGATTTTCATTTTCTCGAAAATGTGAAATTCGGATTCTCTGCATAAAATTACCCCTAGAGGGGCCAATTCAGATGATGAAAAAAAATTTTTTCGAAAAATTTCTCCTTCAGCGTTGAGACGGCATTACTGCCAGGTCAGAATTAGAAGCGGTTACTCCAAGGGTCCCATGATTCGGTGGTAATGGGCTTGTCTCAAGCGCCCCTCAAGTTGGTTCAAACTCCGCTTGAGGCCAAAAGATTTTGCCTAGTAGTAACATTATCTTTGATGGCTCTCTAGAATGCTCGGCATTACATCAGTGAGATACCTCATCGATACTAGTTCCGGATTTTTATCTATGTCAATAAGCTAAAAATAAAAACTGGCTCTAATAACTCTATATAAAAATCCATTTTAGCCGATTTCGTACAGCGGATGAGTGCAGGAGTTATATGGATGCAACGTCTTCAACCGCAGCAGATGAAATACGTGACGATCCTGAACTTGATAGGTCGATTATGCAAACCATCACGGATGTCAAATATGTGAAAAGAAGGCCGAAATTTACGGCTGTTGGTAAGAAATTTTAGCATAAAAATATCAGCTCGTGGGGTATCTTCTGTCCCCTCCAAGAAGGTCTGTGTTCTGATTCCAGTTCCGTAAAGTTTTGATCAGTGGCCTAGCTACGGAGGGAGGCAGAGCAAGTGCCCTCCCTGTTCTTGAACAAATTTGGATGTTTACTCCCTAATTTTGATATTTTTTGAAAAATTTATAAAAAAATTTATAGTTGATGCCAATTTTCAAAGACAGTGCCTTGAAGCTCATAATGTAGTACGCGCCAAGTATGGTCAACCGCCACTATTGTGGTCTCAAGAATTAGCCGATTTGGCAAAAACTTGGGCCATGAAATTAGCAGATCGTGGAAGGATATTATATCCCGAGTTACCAGGTATTATCTCGGCCTAGTTTAACAAGTACATGTGGCTGTGGCGCCGTAATTATGTGGGAGGAACCAGGGGGAAACTTCCGGAGCTACTATACAATAGGGGTCACCCAATGAAAAAATTTTCGAAAAATTTTCCCGGGAAATGACCCCTCTAGGGATAAAAACATGCGGAGAGTCCGAATTTGGCATTTTCGAAGCAAAGAAACACTTCCCTGATTCAGCGAAGGCCTGTGTATTGAAACGAAAAATCGCATTTTTGCGACTTTTCACTTCAATACACAGGCCCTTCCTGAATCAGAGAAGCATTTTTTCGCTTCGTAAATGTCAAATTTGGATTTTCAGCATGTTTTTATCCCTATAAGTGTCATTTTCAGAAAAAAAAATTTCGCAAATTTTTTCACGTGGGTAGCCCTACCCTATTGTGTAGTATGTAGCTCAAAACTTTCTTCCCTTCAAATCAAAACCTCCCTCCCAAAATTTGGACCCTAGTGCTGCTGTGTGGCTAGTATAAAACATTTTGCATTGTAGGCATTGGAGAAAACATCCACCTAGTCCCAAACGAAAGTGACAATCACTTAACAACCGGTGAAGAATTAGTGGCATTATGGGCGGCAGAAGCCGAATTTTTCGATTTCGATAAACCCAAATGGAGTATAAGTAATCAACACACTGATAATCGCGTTTGAAATTGGCGATTTTTGAAATTTTGTTTATTACAACGAAAACTTGAGCGCCGTAAAAATTTGGCACACACAATAACGAGACGAACAAGAACGGGACACAAAAACGGGGACAACAAGAACAGGATGATGAAGGAAAAAAACAAGCACAATTGTAGTCCCGTTCTTGGTCATCCCGTGTCGTTTGAACGATCGTTCCATCTATGCAGAAATTCGTCCCTGAACCAATAAAAGTTGTGTATTGACGCGAAAATTCAAAATTTTTTTGGCAGTTTTTGTAAGTCGATGAAAAACGAAGAAAAATTTTTAATATTCGCGTCAATACACACAACTGTTATTGATTCAGGGACGAATTTTTTATTGCGTTCATGTTTTCGTTGTAATACACAGATTTCAAAAATCGTCAGCTTTAAACGCTTCTTGTTGTTGCTCGAAATTTGTTTACCCGTAAATTTTAGAATGTAAAAATTTTACTCAAATGATATGGCGTTCTAGTATCGAGATGGGTGTTTCACGCTTTTGGAATACTACAAAAAATTGTCTAGCAATAGTGTCATTTTATCGGCCTTCAGGAAATTTGAATGCTCCAGGTGATTTTTTGTTACGAACAATAACTTTTTACAAGGACCAGTCCAAAAAACGCTTCTCGATTCAGGAAAGGCCTGTATATTGAAGCGAAAAGTCGCAAAAATGCAATTTTTCGACTTTTCGCTTCAATACACAGGACACTTGCCTGAATCAGAAAGTGTTTTTTTGCTTTGAAAATGTCAATTCTCCGCAAATTTTTACCCCTAAAAGGGTCATTTCCAGAAAAAATTTTGAAAAATTCTTCATGTGGGTGCTCCCCCCCCCCCTATTGTGTAGTAGCTCCATTGTTTAATTTAAAAAAATAGGCGATTTCGCTGCCAACATTCCATCAAGAAGTTCTTTACCCGAAGATATCAAAACAGCCACCCAACTGGAGGGCATTACCCAAGCCCTGAGCCGCTCAATGGCCTTTACCGATTATGGGAACTTTCCAACAAGAGCATCATCAGTGCCACGGTCTTGACCATTCCAGCCATTTTTACTGGCTAACGCATAAGGAATCTCATCAATGATATCTTTCAACTATCACTCTCAACTCGAACCGTCCTCCAAATTTAGCGGGCCAAAAACAATGCTTTCATTTATTTGATTTTTTTTGCTTTTTTATTCATGTTAGCTTTCATTATAATACTGCCAGTAAAAGTTTCGTAGAAATAAAAGTTTTGATTATCTTAGCAACTGTATGATTTCTTATGCTTAGGCTTGGGCTTAGGCTTAGGTTTGGGCTTGGGCTTAGGTTTGGGCTTGGGCTTAGTCTTAGGGGCCATCCAGTAAGTCACGATGGTCAAAGAGGGAGGAGAGGGTTAAGAAAATATCACCAAAAATCACACTGAGAGGGGGAAGGGTTAAAGGAAATAGCACGTGATTTCATATTTTAGGCTGCGCGCTAAACGTCTCGAATTCGAGACGGCATTTCGAATTCGTCTCGACCTCGTTTGAATTAGTCGGAGTATTGACACGAAAATCCTGATTTTTACTTTTTTTGTAAATACTCTTAATTGTTGAGTATTTTAAAAAAACAAAGACGACATTCGTTTATAGCTCGACGAGACGAACAAAACGACACCAAATTTATCCAATTTTAAAATTGTTTTGGGTTATTGAAAAGAAAACCCTGAATCAGGGTCTTTTCACTAAGTTTTTACTCTTTGATAGTTCGACAGAAAGTCAGACAAGGAAGAAATTTTTTCAAGTTGCCTGAATTTCAATAAAATCGTGTTTATTGGAACGATTGAAAAAACAGCATATTAGATCGTTTCAGTTTTTTCGACATTTTTTTACTAGTTATGCAATAACTCCGCAACCAGAAATAGTTATGGCATGATTTTGGTGTCATTCGATTGCTACGGAATCCAGCTTTCTAATGACACCAAAACTATCAGGATTGGCTTTATGTTTCCAGAGAAGTGCTAAAAACATACAAAAACGTTTCGAAATGTCAAGTTTCGAAACATCCAACGACTCCGTTTTTTTGCTGTATTAAAAATCAGTGCATATCAATGGACTGAAATAATCCGTAAAAAAATCAAATCTTCAAAATGATAAGCCATTTTCTTTCAATCGTTATCGGCAAAATTCGTTATTTCTCCTTTTTATGAACAATGCGGCTGTCTCTGTTATTGTTATTCTTCTCATTAATAATAGGTAAAAAAACAATTTTATTTTTGAGGCTGCGTTCAAGCATGTCAAAAAAGTCTAACTTTGCCTGAATTTCAATAAAATCGTGCTTATTGAAACGATTTTGGTCATGAAGCATAATCAGACAACAAATTTTATGCTTCTTGGCCAATAAAATTTTCTGCTTTATGACCAAAATCGTTTTAATAAACACGATTTTATTGAAATTCAGGCAAAGTTAGACTCTTTTGACAACTTTTTTGACGTGCTTGAACGCAGCCTAATTTTAAAAAAATCGATTTCAGTTTTTTTAATATTTTAGTTTGTATAAAATCAGATGTTTGTAGTGAGGACGGGAACGCATGTGAACTGTATCAAACTTGTTGTACATTTAATAATGGAGCCAATTATGGTAATTTTTTCAAACATACCCTCTTATATCCAGGGTGTATCGAAAACAACCGGAATTTGGGGGATTTTTTTCATGTTTTTTCGACCCGAAATTTTTTTTTCAAAATGACCCTCAGGGGTAATTTTATGCGGGGAATCGGTTGCGCGCATTCTTAACTTCTTCTCTGACCCTAAATAAGAGAAAAAGAAAAATTGAGAAATTCGTCAAAAATCAAAAAACTCATGAAAAATTTTGTTTTCACGCTTCGAGAATGCGCACAATCGATTTTTGCGCATAAAATTACTCCCAAATATGTCAATTTAAAAAAATTTTGGAAAGTTTTTTTCGATTTTTCTCCCTGGAGTGACCCCCTGATCCATAATAGCTTTGAAACTAGTACGAAATTTTTCATAAATTAATAGTATCCCTAAAAATTCCCTTGTACTCATCGCTCTTTTTTAATCTCTGGTCAAAACAATCTATACCATTATGCTGATAACAAAAATATTTGTTATTTTTTATTGCTGTGAATCTTCATGGCTTCTTTTACCTTCCTTCTTTCGTAACAACCCAGTAGTGAGAAAAAGAAAATAAAAACGCTGCTCCCACATAGCTCAGTGGATAAGTAAGGCGACCGTTCGATATGGCAAGTTAAGCAACATTGGGCCCACATGTTCGATTCCCGCAAGGTCAAGACTTAAATGTTTCTTAACTTGTCAAATCGGACGGTCGCCTTACTTATCCACTGAGCTATGTGGGAGCAGCGCTTTTATTTTCTCTTACGATGAAACAGACTATAGTCTAGGAATAGGGCAATTTTGGTGAAAATTAACATTTGAAAATTTGTAAAAAATCGCTTCAAATTCTGGTTTTGGCACCACCCTGTATTTATGATGGTTTTTATATTTATAGGTTGCTGTCCATATGCCTATGCCAATTGTTGTACAAAATCTGGACAGTGTTGTCAAAGCGGCTTTTATTGTAATGAAACTGAAACAACTACAACTTGTACCAGGGTAAATACCCTTTCCCCTCCAGAACCATTTTTAAAAAATTCAATTTTTAGATGAGCGTTACATAACTCAATTCTGCCTATATCTAACTTGGTGCTTTAGACTGCGTTCAAGCATGTCAAAAAAGTTGTCAAAAAGTCTAACTTTGCCTGATTTTCAATAAAATCGTGTTTATTGAAACGATTTTGGTCATGAAGCATAAAATCAGGCGATAAATTTTATGCTTCTTGGGCAATAAAATTTTCTGCTTCATGACCAATCGTTTCAATAACACACAATTTTATTGAAAATCAGACAAAGTTAGACTTGTTTGACAACTTTTCGACAACTTTTTTGACATGCGTGAATGCAGCCTGTATTAAAAAATCGGAATTTGGGGCGATTTTTTCATGTTTTTTTCGTCCCAAATTTTTTGTACAATAATGATCCTATTACGGCTAAGCTTGAAAACGCTTCTCTGATTCAGGAAATGAGTGTTTTGTATTGAAACGAAAATCGAAAAATTTTGGGTTTCCTGCCTCAAAATCATCATGCGAGGAACCGAGTGTGCGCATTCTCGAAGCTTGAAAACGCTTTCCTGATCCTGAATCAGGGATTTGGAGTGTGTATTGAAACGAAAATCGAAAATTTTCTGGGGGTAATTATATGCGGTGAATCCGTTGCGCGCATTCCCGAAGCTTTAAAACGCTTCCCTCGTTCCGAGTCAAAGAAAAATTGATGTATTATAGCGAAAGTTGATCATCGCTTCAATACACACACCCCGATTCACTGAATCAGGGAAGCGTTTTCAAGCTTCGGGAATGCGCGCAATCGATTCCCTGCATAAATTTACCCCTAGAAAATCTAAAAATTTTCGATTTCGCTTCAATACACACACTTCTATTCCCTGAATCAGGGTCAGGGAAGCGTTGCAATCGATTCCTTACATAAAATTTTTGAAACAAAAATTTTCGGATCGAAAAACATGAGAAAATCGCCCAAATTCTGGTTTTTTGTTATACATCCTATATAGTCCATTTCAGCTCCTTTTATAAAAAAAGCTGGACCCAAAATTCAAAATCCGAAGTCGGCATCCCATCCGATCTGGCAAGTTAAGCAACATTGGGCCCGCAGGTTCAATCCCACTAGATCGGACGGGATGCTAACTTTGGACTTTGCTATACCCCATTTCAGCCCCAACTATAAAAAAGCTGAACCTAAAATTCAATGTAATTAAAGCCTATTTCCGCCGCCAATGGAAAAAAGTCCGGGCTAGATGGCCAAGTGGTAAAGCTCTGGCTTTGCACTCCGAAAATGGTGAAGGTTCGATCCCGGAGGTCAAAATTAGATTTTTTGTAGTTTGTATGATGAAATTTTGAATTATGATGTTTTTGATTTCGACCTCTGGAATCGAACCCTCAAAGTGCAAAGAGAGAACTTTACCACTTGGCCATTTAGTCCAAACTTTTTTCCCATTGGCGGTGGAAATGGACTTTAATTCAAGTATTTTATATAGAATATTTTATCTGTTTAAAAATGTATAATAAAGTAATATAAATAAAAAAATTTGGCGCAAAAATACTGATATTTTCAAAAAAAAGGGTACAAGAATATACAAGAATTTCAAAAAGTGACACCTAAACAAAAGCTATATGCGAAATTAGACTCGAATGTGTGTATGCAAGAACAGTTTACAAAACCACAATTTGGTCAAAA
>JAQGBS010004660.1:0-10076 GCA_034698545.1 Acrobeloides obliquus
ATGGAAAAGGCCATGGCCAGAGACCAGATACTTGTAAATGATCGGCAATTGGCCTGTGCCAGGATTGCAAGTGAAGAAGGTGCGAAATTTTGTTTGTCTAATAAAATTCTTTTTTGTTACTATGTATATTTTACGGTTTTTTTCGTTTGTCATTAGCATATGTGTTTCGCCATGACCAAAATCTGACGAATGAAAAGGCTCAACTATATCAGAGAAGGGAAGAAAGTTCGGGGATTCGAACTTTTTGACCGGCAAAAGTTTGGGGGAATTTCAAAAATTTTGTTTTCGTGTATCACTTGCTATTAGCATTCAAAAGTTGAAAAAATCGTCAAAAATTGAAATATTCCTCAAAAATTTCTGGTG
This sequence comes from Acrobeloides obliquus, assembly GCA_034698545.1. Classification (NCBI taxonomy): domain Eukaryota; kingdom Metazoa; phylum Nematoda; class Chromadorea; order Rhabditida; family Cephalobidae; genus Acrobeloides; species Acrobeloides obliquus. The sequence goes on from JAQGBS010004660.1 coordinate 364, forward strand.
TAAATTAAACAATTTGAAAAAATCGCTCAAAAATTGAAAAATTTGTATTTCCAAGAAATCTCAAAATTTAATTTCTTAATTTTTAGCTTTTAAATTGATTTTTGATCTAATTTTAAGCTGATATGGCTGATTTTTAGGCCAAAATTATCTAAAAGGCATGGCAGCAGCCGCAAATTTTGCATGGGTAAACCGCTCCTGTATGACTTTTTGTGTGAGACAGTCATTTGCGAAGATTTTCAATTCAACTCCAGATGATTTGGACATGCATGTTATCTATGATGTTAGCCATAATATTGCCAAAATGGAAGAGCACTTAGTGGACGGACGACCAAAACAGTTATGTGTTCATAGAAAAGGCGCAACTCGAGCATTCCCGGCACACCATCCGCTTATTCCTGTGGATTATCAATTAACAGGTATAAGAAAAGAAAAAATATATAAAGAAAAAAATTTTTGGGCCCATTATTTTTTACTTCATACAGAGTGAGCCAAAAAAAACCGTACGTTTGCGTTTTTTTGGCGAAAATTTTTCAAAAATCGCATGAAAAATATATCCCTTATAGGTGATTTTTGAAAAAATTTTTCACCAAAAAGACACGCAAAAGTACGGTTTTTTGGCTCGCCCTGTAGTTTTAACCCTTCAAATCTCCAAAATTTTGATTTTTAAAAAAATATTTTTAACCCCAATTTTATTAAGGTCAACCGGTCTTAATTGGTGGTACTATGGGAACTTGTAGTTATGTTTTAACGGGTACGGAAAAAGGAATGCAAGAAACTTTTGGGACGACTTGTCATGGAGCTGTAAGTAATCCATTTTTGACGCCAATTACATATATTTTTATAGCGAATTTTGAGTAAATTTCGAGCTCATCGATCGATTTTTGAGCTAAAAATCTTTTTTGAGTGAATTTTGAGATAAAAAAATCGATTTTTGAATGAATTTTGGTCTCAGAAATCTATTTTTGAGCGAATTTCAAGCTCAAAAATCGATATTTGACCAATTTTAAGTGAAAAATTCGATTTTTTAAACTGATGTTTAGTCTCAAAAGTTGATTTTTGCCTACTTGTAACCTCTATTTTTCAGGGCCGCGCAATGTCCCGGGCCAAATCACGCCGAAATATTGGTTACGAAGAGGTGTTAGAAAAGCTGAAACAACAAGGAATCTCGATTCGTGTGGCATCGCCAAAATTGGTTATGGAAGAAGCACCCGAATCATACAAAAATGTAATTGACGTCGTGAATACGTGTCATGAAGCCGGTATCTCGCGAAAATGCATTAAGCTGCGACCAATTGCTGTAATCAAGGGATAGAAAATGCGAATTTGTTGTTATTTTTTTATTTTTTTTATGTTGTTATTTGTATTGTTAAAATTTTATTAATAAATAAAGAATAAATTCACGATTTCTTCATTGCTTTTTTTTCTTCAAAGTTTGGCTCCTCTTGGCATTGTTCAAAGGCTAAAAATTGAATATTTTACATATTTTTATAGGAAAAGTTGCAAAAAATTGCATCATGGTACAAATTCAAATGTAAAGAAAATAACTGTTGTTTTTATGAAGAAAATGCCCTGTAGTAACAATTGAAAAAAACAGTTTTTTTCAAGCCCAAAAAAACCAGTACTTTTCAAAATCACCAATTTTCCTTGATATGAAAATGAATTGGAACTCTAATACCAGTTCTTGGCTCAACAACATAATCTGTATGAGATATCAATAAAATGGAATAGACACCATAAACCACAAATGGAAGGCCTAAAAATTGGAGTAAAAAAAGTTTTTGAGCTATATATTGATATAAATGAATTTTTGACTCGAAAACCATTTTTTAATTTGAGAAAAAAATTGAATTTGTGACTCAAAAACGATTTTTTTGGATTTTATGCATTCGTTTTTTTAATACCTCCAAAATTTATAATCGTCATAAATTTGAGCAATTTATTGAGCTTCGAAACATCCTCGACTGGCTTTTTCGTACAATGATATTTGATGTAGGGCCAACAGCCAACCCTGTAAAAATCGAATAAAAATTTAAACTTTTTGTACGAACCTCAATATTTGGTAATTTTGACCATCAACATCAAAATTGTAATTTTTCTGACTCCATTGATCGTCTTGTATGTATCTTAAAAAGTCGGTACTATTAAAGATTAGCGCGAGCCCACTTAAATTGATTTTGTTTTCAAAAAAATTTGGACCTAACTTACCGGTAAGGTACATTCCGCCCTAGTGCCGACGGCTCCCTCCTTTCAAAAAAGGGGGCCGTCGGCACTAGGGCGGAACGTACCTTACCGGTAAGTTAAATCCTGAGCGTAACTTACCGATAAGTTACGTTCAAATTTTTTTGAAAACAAAATCAATTTAAGTGGGTTCGCGCTAATCCTTAGTAGCACCGATTTCAAGAAAAAAATCATAAGGGGGACCAAGGAACTTTTTACAAAATTAAAAAAAAATTTCATTCATCCACCCAAGCAGACGAAAAACATCACAAAAATCATCCACCCACCCTCACGAGTCAGTTTTCTCTCCTACTGGATATATAAGGGGGGGGGTCAAAAGTCCTCACCAAAGGAGCAAAGTCTTGACATTGTCAAAAAAGCTGAAAAGGTGTTTTCTCGTCCAGAATTGTCGAGAAAACACGTTTTTGAAATGTCAAGACTTTTGCCCCCCCCCTTGTATATGATATACTTATATGGAACAAAATAGGAAGTCCATGGAGGATATTCTCTTTGACGAATATAAGCGCTTAGAACTTCCGACCCTGTTGGCCTATAGCGATATCTCGGATTTAAAATAGTTCTATACGGGAATACAACAAGCCAATAAAAAGGGCTTTTAACCATTTTTCTAAAAAATTGCTTCAAGTTAGAGATTGCCATCTTTTAAAAAATGACCTCAAGAAATGAGGTACAGGTGACCCTCTTAATTTTTCGATTTTTTGGGGCTAAAATAGTAGTTTTAGTGTTGCTCTACACGACTGTAACAAAATTTTTTATGAAAATCGACAAACTTTTTTTGGTACTTTGGACCTTTGCAAAATTTCTATTAAAACAGTAAAAATTGGTCGTTTAATGTTTCGAAACTTTTGAGGATTTCTTCCGAAATTTAAAGCCAATCCTGATAGTTTTGATGTCGTTAGAAAGCTGGATTTCGTAGCAATCGAATGACACCAAAATCATGCCATAACTCTTTCTGGTTGAGGATTTATTGCATAATTAGTAAAACATGTCAGTTTTTTCGACATTTTTTTACTAATTATGCCAATATCTCCGCAACCAGAAAATGTTATGGCATGATTTTGGTGTCATTCGATTGCTATGAAATCCAGTTTTCTAACAACACCAAAACTATCAGGATTGACTGTATTTCCGGAGAAATCCTTCTCAAAGGCATAAAAAGTTTTGAAATGTCAAGTTTCGAAACATCAAACGATTGAAAACTCCGCTTTTTCGTTGAAGTCCTAGAACTGATTTGTTTCGCTAGAAATCTTTTCTCGCTATATTTTTTCGGCGCCCTCTAACTGAGTCATTGGACAACTGAGTCAATTTCAATGATCCATCTGATGACTAGTCAATTCCAATGATCCAGTCATGACTGGATCATTGGAATTTTCAATGACTCGGTTGAAATTGATTCAGTTAGGGGGCGCCATTTTTTCACTTTAGAAAATTTACTTGTCAAGCGAGAAAAGTACTATTGTTTGTTAAAGGGGGATCCAGATAATAGGTCAATCACAAAATTTTTTTGTGATTGACCTATTTTGTGAACGACAAAAATTTTTTTTCGATATGACCTATATAGGGGTAATTTGATGCGAGGAATCGATTGCACGCATTTCCGAAGCGCGAAAACGCCTCCATCTTGCTTTCTTGAAAATATCGTTTTGGAGGTGGGTTCTTGGCAGCGACAATGAATAGATTATCGGAGCGAGATTTAGTACCTGAAACCATGAACTAGAGTACCTGGTATAGTTGCTTGAGATGCCCAGCGTTTCACATGGTTTTTCTTATTTTTATCGCAATTGCAATTAAAAATAGTAGTCAAGCTGGTACCTGTTAGATTGTTTTTATGAAAGAAGTGTCTAATACCATTTTGGGCCCATTTGATTTTCCTTGGTTGGCCAGTTGAACGACCCCCAGGCAATCTGTACATCTCTGAAGCAATTTTTCAATTTCCGAGATTTTGACTAATGCATAAATAGGCTTTTCTACGATTTCGTCTTCATCACGTTCTGGAAAATCTTCTTTATCTAACATAATTTCTTCGCTTTTCAAGCATAAAAACAAGATGAAGGAGGCGCCCGCACTTAGAGAGTGCGCGCAATCGATTCCTCGCATCAAATTACCCCTATATAGGTCATATCAAGAAAAATTTTTTTGTCGAAATTTGACCTATTACCTGGATTCCCTTTAACAAAAAGATTTGTCCAAACAATTTTTAACAAAAATTTTTGTTAAAGTTGCGGTTTCACAAAACGCCAAAAACTTTTGGCGTTATGCTTATCAGTTTAATGCTGTAAAAAATAAATTGCCTGCCAATATTTACGTTGTCAAAAAAAGGTTAAAATTTACTTTATAAAGTGAATTTTACCTTTTCTGTTGATTTTTTCAACTCATCTCATTTTTGCAACTAGCATTTACTTCACAAAATCGACAGTTATTTTCTTTATATTTGAATTTGTACCATGATGCAATTTTTTGCAAATTTTCCTATAAATATTCAATTTTTCATCACTTTAGAAAACTGCGATTCTTGGTGAAAAACAAGTCAAATTGGGACTTCGAAATCGCAAGAGGAGCTGAACTCATAAAAATTGCGATACCTACTTACCTCTTTGTGTATATTATTATGTTTATTATCTTTTTCAATATTTTGCATTTTTTCCTAAAAGTACCCAGATCTTAATAAATTTACGCGATTTCCTCCTCTGTAAACTTTTCGGAAGTTATCTTTTTGAAAGTCATTGTATTTTTCATGCAAATTTCGGATTAAATAGATTGTTACTTCCGAAATTTTGAATTCCGAAAGGTTTAAAGACCGATTTTTTTATCGTTTGCGTTATGTTAATGTATTGAAAATTTTCTTGTGATTTTTCTTTAATTTTCCAATTTTCGGCTAAACTTCCAAATATGTCGGATTCTGAAATCCAGGCCGGTGTTGAAGGTGTTAATCTTGAGGATGGCGAAAAGAAACTGTCTAAAAAGGAGCTGAATAAATTGGCTAGACAACAAAAGAAAGCTGAAAAGAAACATCAAGTATGGCTCAAAATGGAAGCGGGGTGGGGTTAAAGAAATACGGGGAAGGTGGGGGGAACACAAAGTTTTTTGGGCACTAGGACGGTACATACCTCACAAATAAAAATTTGACGACTTGTTCATACGAAATTTGAATTTATAATGCAAAATTTTGTAATGTGTGAAAAATTCGCTAAAATCTGTGAGGTTTGTACCGTCCTAGTGCTGTTTTTGGGAACAAAATGAAGTTTAAACGAAAAATAGTTTCTCATTTTTAGGGAGCTGATACTAAAACTGAAGAAAGTACAGAAGAAGAAGACGTTTCTAAGAACAAATATGGCACTTATGGCCTAATTCGTTCTACTGAGCGAAAAGAATTGGAGTTTGTTAATGTTGGCACTCTGAATGCTAGTCTTGATGGGAAAGAGGTTGGTTGACTAAAAAAGTTGTGCAACTCAGTATAATTTAACTCGAAATTTTGATTTTAGTCCAAATTGGTCGATTTTATCTAAAAAATGAGTTTAAAATCAATGTTTAATATCGCGAATTTTTAGGTATGGATACGAGGTCGCCTTCACACATCCCGAGTCAAAGGAAAAACCAGCTTTATTGTAGTTCGACAACGGATCTTCACTATTCAAGGCGCCCTGTTTGTGGGAGCTGAAGTCAGCAAGCAAATGTTGAAATTTGTTGGAAATATTTCCAAAGTGGGTCATTTTTACGATGACAAAAATTGATTTTTTGGACCAAATTTTGATCAAAAATTTAATTTTGGTTTCAAATTTGATCAAAAAAGCAATTTTTGAGCCATTTTTAACAACTTTGTTCAATTTTTAGGAGTCTATTATCGACGTTCTTGGTGTGCTCCATAAAGTTGACCAGGAAATTGTGAGCTGTACTCAACGTGAAGTGGAACTGCATATTAAGCAGATATTTGTGGTCTCGGCGGCCGAGCCCCGACTCCCGCTTCAAATCGAAGACGCCGCTCGTCGTGCTGATGAAGATGCGAATTTGGCTACTGTTAATTTAGATACTAGACTTGATAATCGGTATATATCAAAAATCGATTTTTTACATTTTTTACAAAAATGTTTTTCAGAATTTTGGATCTTCGAACTCAAACAAGTCAAGCGATTTTTAAAATACAAGCTGGAATTTGTGAAATTTTCCGAAATGCTCTTTCTAAACGTGGATTTACGGAGATTCAAACACCAAAAATTATTCCATCGCCGAGTGAAGGCGGAGCTAATGTTTTTGAGGTGCAAAAGTTTTTCTTATCTTTTTTGTCTAAATTTTTAGCTTATACTAACTTTTTGACCCAAATTTTGTGTTCAAAAATTGAATTTTTGAACAAATTTTTGTTTCAAAATCGAATTTTTTAAAGCTCATTTTATCATAACAATTCCATTTTGGTACATTTGTTACCCCATTTTGACTCTAAATTTAATTTTGAGCTAAAAAATTATTATCGAAGCATTTTTTGGCTCAAAAATTTAATTTGTTAACACCCAATTTTCAGGTCTCTTATTTCAAAGGCTCGGCATATTTGGCACAATCGCCACAACTCTACAAGCAAATGGCTATAGCAGCGGATTTTGACCGAGTTTTTACGATTGGTGCAGTTTTTCGTGCCGAAGATAGTAACACCCATCGCCACATGACGGAATTTGTTGGCCTTGATTTGGAAATGGCGTTTAATTTTCATTATCACGAGGTATGCTGTTCGTGAACCAATACATAGCGAATTTTTGGACCCATATAACAGTTTTTGCGTTATTTTTTAGTGTAAAAAATATAGGGCACTTATTTTTCAAGCATCAAAAAATAAGGATACCATTTTTCAAATGCCAAAAGGCAACCAAATTTTAAAAAATTTGTTTTTCAGGTAGTCGACACTATTGGCGCCCTGTTAATCGAAATTTTCAAACACTTACAAGCGAACTATCAAAACGAGATCGAAGCCGTTGGCCGACAATACCCTAGTGAACCATTCTTATTTACGGAAAAGCCGCTAATTTTGAAGTATGAGACAATATATTATCTAGGTCAAAACATATGTCAAAATGAATTTTATGTTAAAGAGCACCAAAAATACATCTAAAACGTGAAAAAAATTTCTCCCTGAGACACCTCTGTGGACCTGGGGACCAAAATGTATTTTTAAGATAGCCTCATAATTTGTATGATTAAAAGCTTTTTCGATAATTCTTTTTGCATCTGTTAAGGGATGAAAAGACACAGATTATGATATTTCCAAAAATGGCTCATGATTTTTGATGCAAAAAGATCCCAAAAATCGATTTTGGGCTAAAATAATATTTACTCCTAAAAAGTATATTTTCAGCTATACCGATGGCGTAAAAATGCTCCGCGAAGCCGGAATTGAACAGGGCGATGAAGACGATTTGAGCACCACCAACGAGAAAGCGCTGGGGAAATTGGTGCGTGAAAAATACAAGACCGATTTTTACATCCTCGACAAGTACCCATTGTCGGTGCGACCATTTTATACGATGCCGAACGCGGAAGACGGACGTTGGTCGAACAGCTATGATATGTTTATGCGAGGTCATTTTTAATCAATTTTTACTGCTTAAAAAATGGGCATTCAATTTTTCAGTTTTAGAAAATTGGGTACACAAAATTTTTCAGGTGAAGAAATTTTATCCGGCGCACAGCGTATCCACGATCCGGTTATGCTAACAGAACGTGCCAAACATCATAATATTGACTTGGAAAAAATTCGAGCCTATATTGATTCCTTCAGATATGGCTGTCCACCGCATGCTGGTGGTGGAATTGGTGAGTATGAGTGATTTTTGTGTTGAAAAATCGATTTTTGGACGAATTTTTTCGATCAAAAATTGATTTTTGAACTCATTTTTGCTCTAAAAATTAATCTTCTCAATTTTCAGGACTCGAACGTGTGGCCATGCTTTTCTTGGGCTTGGGCAACATTCGACTTTGTTCATTGTTCCCACGTGATCCTCGCCGTATTACTCCATAAAAAGAAATCAAGAATTATGATATTTCAAAAATAAAAAATTGACTATTTTTTAATAGTTTTATTCTTTTCCTATTTATCTATCGTATTAAAAAAATTGTTGCTTAATAAATGTTTTTGTTAATTTTATGCAAATTTTGTATTTTTATCTGTTGGATGTGTTTTGCCATGATATCAGTGGCGTAGCCAAGGGCTATAGCCACTTCGAAATCCGAAAAAATTTCCCTCTTAGTCCCCACCCTTTATGATTTTGCCAATATTTTTGAAAATAAAAAATCTAATGGTCCCCATTATGATTTTTTACCAAAATTTTCACTAAAATAGGCCATTTTTTCACCAAAAAGCTCAAATTTTGTCAAGTTTTCACCAAAAATTGTAAATTTCTGCGAGCATTTTCAAAAAAATTTTTCCATGCGGAGAATCGATTGCGCGCATTTCCGAGACATTAAAATGCTATCATGATCCTGATTCAGGCAAGAGTAGGTGTTTTGAAGAGAAAATTAGCGTTCAAATGATTGCAAATTTCTTTTCGATGAACCGACAAAAATTTGATATTAATTTGACCGTCGTCTCGATAAAAAGGAATTTGCGATCATTTAGACGCTAATTTTCTCTTCAAAACACCCACCTTATCTGAATTAGGATAGCATTTTCATGTCTCGGCAAAGCACGCAAACGATTCCCCGCATGGAAAAACCCCTAGACAGCATGTTTCCAGCTAAAATTTGAATTATTTACATTTTCGCTTCAATAAACCCACCGCCTTCCCTTAATCAGGGAAGCGTTTTCACGCTTCGAGAATGCGCGCAATCAATTCCCCGCACAAAATTACCCTTATAGGAGTTGTCTTTAGAAAAATAGGAGTTGTTTTTTTGGACTGTTTTCAGTCCAAATTTATATAAATCTGGAAACTTTTGGAACAACCCAATATAGCGTTTGCCAAACGTCATTTTTTTGACCTGCGTGCATGATCATCTTTTTCTCATCCTGATCATAAATGAAAAATGAAAGGTCAAGATGCTAGAATGAACTGGTTTGACTGTCTCAAAACGGGTATTAATCCCAAAAACGGAAATCGGGGATGCGCCAGGATGAGCCATCGGCTATGTGGTTTTCGAAGTGTTCCATTTCATTTGAAACTCACTGCTTAAAAAACTCTCTTTTCCCCCAGTCCAGTGGGGGAAAAATTTACCATTTTTCTGATATTCGGAAAGTTCATGAAAAATGGAGCATTTTTTGTTTTTACTACACGTTCTGAATCGTTGTAGTTTTCGATAAAATTGCGTTTGAAATTTTGAATTTGTGTACATGTTTTCGATGTAGTACACAAACTTTTTTGAATTTTTAATCGATTTTTAAAATTTTCATAAAATAAACATTGTAGCAATTTTTATAGCTACATGAGACGAACAAAATGACATCAAAATTATCCAATTTGAACATTGTTTTGGGTTATTGAAACGAAAACATGAATCAG
>JAQGBS010004661.1:0-10076 GCA_034698545.1 Acrobeloides obliquus
CCGTTGCCTTTAAAAAATCCCACCACCTCTTGATCGGCACATGTAAAGAATAGCTGTGCCCACGTGAAGAAGGGGAATCCAGCGCCTTGTGGATAGGTGGTCACTAATTGAAGTGGTACAGTTTTCGGTATTTCACCAAACTCTACATATGATATGGAATCGTTTTCGGCGAATTTTTTCTTTTCTGGTAAATTTTCAGGGTCTTTTTCGACATCATAAGAGCTAAAAATTATTTATGAAAACGAAAAAGGAAACAACAACAAAGTGAAGATCGTTAAAAATCTTCACTCTGTTGTTTTTTAATGTACAATTCCCATTTGACTTTAAAAATTTATTTTCAATAAAAATATTTTGAAAATACTTTTTAAATTTTTGCATATAGTATCAAATAAAAAAACTTACACTTTCGCAGCCGCATAATCTCCAGCATCCGCTTCATAACGAACTAACATTTTGAAGTTACCAAATTGATAACTAACCAATTGAAAGAAGGGACCCGTAGTGTGTTTGGAACGAGGCTTTGTCATTTTAGCTTTTATTGCTTGATCGAATGTCAAATGCCCAATTTCCATGAGATCCGATGCTTCGACTCTACAAAAACATTTTATATAGATTTAACGGCATTTCTATTCTTGAAATTCTCTAGAAAAGAGGAAAATATATTACAAGCAGTGGCCAGGGGCCCGGCCCTTTCCAAAATTCAAAAAATTTTCCTAATGGTCCTCCTTTTTGGCTCAAACAGCATTTTCTGCAATTCACGTGCCCCCCCCCCAATATATTACCTTGTAAGCAACACAGTTTTTCCAATTCTCTCAGCATCAATTCTGAAAAGGCCTTCACCTGCTTCTTGAGCAAAAGCAAACAATTTTTGCAGGTTGACTGAATCTGTGATAAAGTCATATTCATCAAAATTAATTTCTTTCTTTTTCTTCGCTGTTAGATGTTTTGCTGCCAGTATTGCAGTATCCAATGCACCGTTCCTAACCTAAAATGTTCAAACCATCGATGAATATTTTACAGAAAAATATATACTTTGAGATGATTCCAGTCGTATACTATCACTCCTCGATCCGCGGGCAATCGTCCACCTGGATAATATATGGATTCTGGCGGCATTCCTGGTACCTAAATTTATTTATTGGTACTAATTTCCAATAGCAACTGCAAATCCGAAAAAATTTTTGGGCTTTTAACTGGAAAGGCTTCGTTTACCCCCATTTTTTATGAGGGAAATCGATTGCGCGCATTTCCAAGGCGTGAAAATGCTTCTCTTGCCCGGATTTAGGGTCGGGAAGTTAGTGTATTAAAGCAAAAATCGGAGACAAGGCAAAAAAAATTTTCTAAGTTGGGCCCACCCGAAATTTTTTTCTGGGTACAGATTGCACTCGTGCGGGTGCAAAATGCACTCCGCAACTGCACTTTTTGCACAAAAATTGGTGCACCTATCAGGCATGGAGGGGAAATCAAGACAATTGCCCCCCCCCGTCAGGAAATTTTGAAAAAAATCATAAAGGTACCCCTTTATGTTTTTGTCCAAAACCACAGGCTATCTCTGGATTTTGAACTTTGGGTCATTGCCCCCCCCCCCCCGTCAGGAAATCCTGGCTACGTGCCTGGCACCCACCATCAAAAAATGATATGGACATCCTGCTCAAAAGAGTTTATTTAATTTTGATGTTATAGAAGGCTTTAGGGTCATAGAATTTTTTTGCAAAATCTAACCAAAGACTTACAATAATGACTGGCGCATCTTCATCAAGGTACCATTGATAAGAGCCCAGTCGGTCAACAGACTTGGTCGATGTCGCTCCACCTTTAGAATCGAGATTATGTAATGGCAATAATCCATAGGGCTCTTCTTCTAAACCCTCAAATAGCCAGAATCCATCAGCCATCCTTCTAAACTTTTAAAGAATAAAATAATTTTTAATACAAGACCAATAAAAGTTTTAGTGGTCTCTCCAAAAATGCCTATTTTACAGCTATTTTTACAGAAATCAAAGTTTACGTAAACTTTGACGATTTTCGCTTCAATACACACACTTCTTCCCTGAATCAGGTTCAAGGAGCTATTTTGGATTCTGATATAAAAATCATCTACCACGGGTAATTTTTGACTCAGAGAAGCATTTTTGCGTCTTGATAATGCGCTAATTTGATTTCCCGAATAAAATTCCCCCTGAAAGATGGTTTTTAGAGAAGAATTTAAAAATGCTTCCTTGACCCTAATTCAGGGAAGATTTGGGTGTATTGAAGAGAAAATCGTCTAAATAAGGCATAGAGTAATTTTTCCATGCTTTGAAAATCCGCGCAAATCGATTCTTCGTATAAAAATAGCCCCTAGAACTTTGCATCAAAACTCATAGGAAATAAGTTTCATATGGGGGTGGGTTATTAAATTACCCCTGGTAGATGATTTTTATATCAGAATTCAAAATAGCCCAATTAACCCTGATTCAGGGAAGAAGTGGTGTGTTGACTTACAACCCTGTACTAGCTGTAAAATAGGCATTTTTGGAGGAGTCCCAAAAACATTTAATTTATATGTTATACAGGCACTAGGAGTTTCCTTACGCTTACGGAAATGTCCTTACGGATTGTATCTACGATGGAAAGGAAACTCCTAGTGCTGTACTTTTTGTGTTATTAGTTAGTACTCGTGAGTACTATCGAATGATAAAAGAATTTTTACGAAAAAATTTTTAGACCCACCGTACTTAAAAAATACGATAAAATTCCGCAAAATAAGCGGAATTTTATCGTACTTCCGTAAGAGCATTTCCGTAAGCGTAAGGAAACTCCTAGTGCCGTTATACAAGGGGGAGGGGGGTAAAAGTCCTCGTGGAAGGGGCAGTATATCCTCGCCTAAGGGGTAAAAGTCCTCGACAAGAGGGCAAAAGTTCTTGCCAAGGAAAAATTGATTGTTATGGTGAGGACTTTTGCCCCCTCCCCTTATATAATATATAACTTATATTTTATTCAAAAACAATAAAGACATAAAGTGAAAAATGGTTGTAAAGAGGCTTTTCTAAGTTGGACACTCCAATAATGAAAATTCCTCCGGCTGGTCTCTCTTTCTTCTTGCCTTGAGCAAAAGAACGGAAGAAATCACTCTCAATCGTTGAACACAGCTTACTCATCGATCCGTTTCTTCTTCTTCGCCCGGATGATATTATCAACAAGGACTGCAAGGCGTTTGTCGGGATGAGTGGGCGTGTGACGTATTGCTCGACAAGCTTGGCCCACCACACCGCCTGATCCGTCTTTGAGATTTTCCAATCTAAAGAAATATGCTCAAATATGAGTTAAAAAGAAATACATCGAAAAGTGGTCAACATAGTCTCGACAATTAATAAACGTATGAAAGTTGTAAAAAAAAACAAAGGAGCTGCACAATTTGGCATAGACTTGAATGAAACGAAAGGTTTAAAACGATACGAATGAAACTAACACAAATGAAACTATACGAATGGAACGATTTCATTTCCAGACGGTGTCAGGAAATCGTCCGGAAACGAGTTTGAATTGCCTGAATATTGACACGAAAACCCTGAATTTGGTGTCGTTCATACATGGGCAAGGTGGGGGAGGGAGCGTCCGATGAGAGGGTCCCCTCCCCCCGGCTAAGTTGGCCACTTTTTTTGGTCGACGCGCCCCGCGCCTCGAAAATTTCTTATGTAAATCTTTATAAGCAAGATTAAACCAGCGTCAAAATATTTTGAAAATGCTCCAAAATTACGGAGACCCGAGTGAGTGGGTTGGGGAGAGGGACCCCCTAATATGGACTTCGTCCGGCCGAGTGAGAGGGTACCCCCTTATTTTGTGCCGATGAGTGAGAGGGTAATAGGTTATATAAAAAATTATAGGTACTCTCGACACTCTTAAACGGCTTTACTTTTAGCCCAAGAATTGTCCTCGCCAAGATAATGCTCTTGGAAGTTGGGTTCCTCGACAATTTAGGAGAAACCAACTTTGAAAGGATCCACCCCATTTGCCCTACGTTATAAGTTGCCCCATTGTGAATTATGCGAATTTCACACGTGGGGCAACTTATAACGTGTGGAAATAGGTAAAAGAGGTGGCGCCCTTTGAAATACTGCAGCTATCTTGCATTTTTTTATTTTAACCTAATAGAACCTAATGGGAATATCCCTAAGCTGTTTTTATTAAAAAGTTTCAGTTATAGAATTTTTTATCTTTTTTACCGCTTGAGCGCATGTGACAGGATTTCCGCTAGCAAAGTATTGTATTTCTATTCTCATCGAGAAATACATCATGTTGACTTTTAAAAATAGACCTCTTTTTGCGCATGATCTCGTGGGGAAATGAATATGTGGGAGGGCGATTAAATCAGCTTCATTCGTCCACGAATAATGAGTTTGTTTTTTTATGGCTGTTGGCAACAAATTTTTCCAACAACATTTCAGACTTTTATTTATATTTCTTGTTTTCAATTTTCAGTATGCAAGATTTTTTATAGTGGCTAGAATGAATGTTATAAATTCGGAGCTACTACATAATAGGAAGGGGGCCACCCACGTGAAAATTTTTTCTGTAAATGACCCTTCTAGGGATAAAAACATGCGAGGAATCCGAATTTGACATTTTCGAAGCGAAAAAACGCTTCTCTGATTCAGGGAAGGCATATCGTGTATTGAAGCGAAAAGTCGTAAAAATGCGATTTTTGCCTTAAAACGAACCCTTTTTGGAGTAAAAATGTGCGGAGAATCCGAATTTGACATTTATAAAATTCCTCGGATTCAAGAAACGCTGTATATCGACACGAGAACTCGAGAAAATAAAATTTTTACCCCAAAAGGGGTCCTTTTTAGGCAAAAATCTCATTTTTGCAACTTTTATGCGGGAAATCGATTGCGCGCATTCCCGGAGCGTGAAAACGCTTCCCTGACCCTGATTCAGGAAACAAATGGTTTTGAAGCGAAAATGGTTATTTTTGTTTTTCGCATTTTTGTTATCTGGAAATCACTCTAATTTTATGTGAGAAATCGATTGCACACGTTTTCGAATCATAAAAATGATTTTTCTGATAAAGAAAATGACAATTTTCACAAATAACCAGTTTATCTTCAAAACCAATTTTTCCCAGAATCAGGTTCAGGGAAGCATTTTCAGGGTTCGGAAATGCGCGCAATCGATCCCCCGCATAAAATTACCCCTAAAGGGCATATTTTTCGAAAAATAAATTTTCGGGTCCCAAAAAATAAAAAAGCTACTTTTTTGGGCCACCCTGTATATCTTAAGCTCATAACAAAAAAGAGAGAACAATAAGATCGCATAGCGCAGTTGGATAGAGTACTGTTCTTTAATCTAAAAATTCAGGTTTCGAGTGCCGTGTGTGTGCAAATAGTTTGGGTGTGATGCGATTCAACATAACCCTGTTCTCGAATCTTATAGAAACTATTTAGAAGTCGTCTGGGACTAAATTTTTTTGTTTAAAAAATCTAATTTTCATGAAAAATTTTTAGACAAGATGAAAATGTAGTTTGTGCTGTGGCGACAAAAATTCGCGTTCTCTACTCGATTTCATCTAATAAGATTAGTTCTGCATCGATGACTTTATTCTTGTTATAAAAAGATGAAATAGAACGTATTTCGAAAAAACTTTTTTGTGTTACATTCTTTCATTCCATCCTGCCTCTCTCTTCCTAGTACAGTTTCTACTGATTTTCATTCAGTCATTTTAAGGAAGGATAAGGGGTGCACAGCCCACAACAGGAGTTACTACTAAATTACTAGAACTCTTTGAGCATGCCTAAGCCAGGGGATTCCACATGCTCAAGGCTTCGGAAACCGAACTTAGACGCTCCGGGCCCAATGTTGCTTAACTTGCAAGATCGGACGGCGTACCAAAAGAACTATGCTTCCTCGTAAAAAGTTATGAGCGAAAGAAAAAAATTTTCAAACGAGTTTGAACAACGAAACAAAGAGCTTGTAGATCAACCAGTTTTTTGTCCTTATCTTTTCCCCTTATTTTTTTTCCTTTTACAGGGTGGCACAAAATAGCGTATACGATTCGATAAACTTTTTATTTGCTTATTTTTCACAGATTTGGTTCTACTATTGTAAGTGTGTTTTTTAGAGCTAAAAATGAAAGAATTGCGAGCTGCGATTTTAAGAATGCGCTCCTATGGTGACTCTATGGGAGAAATCGCTAAAAATCTGCGAATTCCTCAAGCAACCGTGCAAAAGGCAATTCAACGTGAGACAGTCGAAGATCGCCCAGGAAGAGAAAGAAAACGCACGGCTAGAACGCCAGAAAATATCCGGAAGATCAAGGCAAAGATTCAGCGAAACTCGAGCAGCCGAAAGAACTCAAAGAGGAATCTTGGAAAAATGTATGGCATCTCACATGAGTCCGCTCGTCGAATTATGGTACACGATCTGAAGCTCAAGTCTTGGAAGCCACTCAAGCGCCACGAATTGACGAAGAAAAAGCGCGACATAAGAAAAGCGGGATCTGAACCCGCTGGACTACGCAATTTGGGGCTATAGAAGCAAAAGCGTGCGAAAAACCCCACGAATCAATCAAGTCCTTGAAGAAAGTCATCAAGAAGGCGTGGGATGAGATGCCTGATGATATGGTTAAACGAGTGGTTGATAGCTGGACGCCTCCAAGCGTGTATCGATGCAGAAGGAGGATACATTGAATAAATTTTTTGTTATTACGTTATTTTTTATTGGGTTAAATAAAGTTTATCGAATCGTATACGTTATTTTGTGCCACCCTGTACTATTTCCTCTTTCGTTTCAATACACAATAGCGTTGCCTGATTGCAAGAAATTTGTGTATTGAAACGAAAGAATAAAAAAGTAATAGTGCCCATTTTGGATGGTCGTTTTTTGAAAAATTTTTCGTTTGAGCTGCTATATTTCTGTGGTTTTTGTTGTCATTCTTTTCATCTTTTCATGCTTGCTATTTTTAGCTAAATTTGCACATAATATTTCAAATCCGTTAATTTTTTCAAAAAAATTTTCGAACTTGTATAAAACCATCTGTTCAAAACTTCTCTCCACTTTCTCGTGGAGACGTTCGTTCCATCGAAGAAAAATTCAAAGTCGTAAACATAGGCGACGTGCTACGAAAGCGTTCTTCTTCATCATCATCTGCTTTTCGACGGCGACAAAATCATGTTAAATCGGCTAATCCGTCGTTTATTCCCTTCCTTTACATTTTAATTTTCTCAAAGAAAACCTCCGGCGGCCATTCATGATTGTTTTCGACGAACACGAATGAGATAGTGAGAGAGCGAGAAAAAACTTCACTCGATTGGTAAAACCCATGTGCCAGGCTCACACTCGCTAGTGCGCGTTTCTATTTGTTTATCAGCGCTTATTTTTCAAAAACGCCGAATTTTATTGCGAAATTTTTTCTTCAAAATATTATTTTTGCGTTGAAGTTGAACAATGTTTTGGTTATTAGCACAAAATCCCTGAATTATGTTTTTGTTTATAAATGGATTTTTGTTAAATTTCAAAATTTTTGGCATACGTGTTTTTCTTTGTTTTTACTTGTATTTTTTTGCTATCATATTTCCTCACCCACAAATCAACATTTCACTTTTTGCCCTACTCTCGATCATTCTCGGCGAGTTCACAACGAACCCCAATTCGTCAGCTCATCGTTTGACTTGGCCATTCAGTTAGGCGAAGAATCAAAAAGCACCCGCCTGACATTCACTGTTTAAACTGGATTTACCCCAAGAAAAAATGTTAAGAAGGCATTGACGCAACATAACTGAACACGAGGAATACGCTCATTTATTGCACCTTCGACTTTTTTTCTTGTGTTATCTTTCATTTAAGTTGGTTTACCTAAGAAGACTGAGAATTTTTGATTTGTTGACAATATTAAGAAATGATTTTGGTTAGGAGAATTTCTGCAAGCTTTAAAATTGGCTGTAGGATGTTTCGACCAGAGCCCGAAAGGGACCCAATTTTTTTGGGACCCTTGACCCATTGGGTCTGGAACCCCGAACCCATCGGTTCTTAAGTCCTGGGTCCTTTGGGTCCCGGACCCATTTTCGGCCTCTGGTTTCGACACAAAATTTCGAAAGATATGTTTTGAAAGGTTATTTTCGAAACGGAAATTTCGAAAGTGTCGAAGGTACACCCCACTTGTCGAAATCAGTTTCGAAAATAACTTTTCGAAATTTCCGTGTCGAAATCAACTTTTCACAGCCATTTCTATCGAAACATCCTACAGCCTTAAAATTCTGCTTGAATTTCAGAAAACTTTTAAATATCGATTAAAATTCAAATTATTTTTTTTATTTTCTAATTGTTCGGTGAAAAAACAATACAAGATTTTTTCGCATTTCACCGAAAAATGTTTTCGGTAAAAGAAATTGAGAAAGTTTACACAAAAAATTGTGTGCAAAAAAGAGATTTTGTGTAAATAAAAACTGAAATTTTGTGCAAAACGGTGTGAGTTTGATCAAAAACTTTTTGAACAAATCAAACAACAACAACGATTTGAATTTTGTAACGAAAAATATTTTCCTGGTTCAGAGAAGACCTGTGTATTGAAGCGAAAAGTCGTACAAATGCGATTTTTGCCTTAAAACGACCCTTGATTCCCCGCACATTTTTACCCCACAAGTTGTCGTTTTTAAGCAAAAATCGCATTTCGCGACTTTTCGCTTTAATACACAATACGCCTTCCCTAAATCAGGAAAGTGTTTTTCACTTCGAAAATGTCAAATTCGGATTCCCCGAATGTTTTTACCCCTAGAGGAGTCATTTCTAGAAAAAATTTTTGACGTGGGTGACCCCTCTAGCTTCCTATCTTCTAATTATATCCCATTGAATGAATAAATGAATTGCAGATTATTTGCTAATTCTTTCTTCGCCCACGGAAAATATTCGAAATAACGTAAAAAAGCTGTACTAATCTTGTTGACTCAAGCAATCGAAACTTGCGTCTTGATTATTTTTTATGTCCTTATTCGAAACGTGCTGCATGAATACTACACTTCGTGGAGCACATTCTACCCCTTATATTCTTGGACGCATTGAAGGTAGGAGTGTTAAGATTAAAAATAGAGTGTTCATATTTTTTTAAAGATAATTTAGAAAAAGAAAATGAACCTCGTCGCTCAAATCGAATGCTCAATAATAGTGATGATCTCATGGTAAGATCATTTTTAACACCATTTATATTTCCTTGAGAGAATGAGTAAAAAATTTTTGGTACTACTCTGGATTAGGGGGCCAAAATGACAGGGAAAAATTTTCCTAACCGAAAAAAATTCCCTAAAAATAAGCCTCTTAGGAGTATTTTTTATGCTAGAAATCGATTGTGCATATTGCCGAAGCGTGAAAGCGAGTCCCTGAATCGGTACTAGAGCTTGTGGCAACATAGTATTTTAAATCGACGAGCTTTTGGCAACGACAAAGCTCTAGTACCCCTGAATCAGTGAATTTATTGAAACTAAGATTTTGAAGGGTTGCGTTCATAACCTAAAATAGTAGGGGAGTTTCCAGGGGCACCACTAGGAGGAGCAACCAGATCTCTTGGAGATTCATCTCTCTAAGTTCATCAATTGGATTATTCATTTTGAAAGAAAAACGAAAAAAGAGAATGAATGAGAGTGAACGAAAAAAGAAAAGTGTTGCGAAAGAATCGAAGAAAATTCATCAAGAAAATGATGAATTTTTAGGGTAAAGGACTCATTTTCACGCTTCCGCAAATGCGCAATCGGTTTCTCGCATACAAATACCCCTAAGAGGCTTATCAAGAGCAAGACGAAACACTACTTTATTGACACCCAACAACTAATACACAACCTCTTTCATACTACATTATACAATAGAAAACCGTTGGTAAACAGAAGGAATTAGTAGGAGGGCATCACATACTTATTTTTAGGAAATTTTTTCTCGGTTCCAAAACCTTTTGGCCCCCTAATCCAGAGTAGCACATCAATTTTTATTTCAAACAATTTTATAACAAAAATCAATTTTTTTGTTTAAAAAACCTTTTTAGCTAAAAATGAATAGCGTACATTTCAACGCGGGCTGTTCGTCGAGCTCTACAGATTTGAATACCCTTGTCC
>JAQGBS010004662.1:0-10076 GCA_034698545.1 Acrobeloides obliquus
CACTTTCAGCCGAAAAGTTAGTCTAATGACAGCAAATGTCAAATAAATTTTAATGCTTGAAATATGCAAATTTTGACGTAGTAGAATTTCTAAACCGTCACCAAAATTTTTGTACGTCTGAAAACGGAAAAATATGGGTAATCTTGTGAAGCCTGTAGAAAAAATTTTTCTTCCCATTGTCCCCCAAAAATTAAAAAACAACCATGCACGGCTCATGAATATCGGGAAACTCTTTCTAGCTGGGAAATCTATTATGCGTACATGTACGAGGGGGGGGGGGGCAAATTCCTCCATCAATCATCCATCGGCCCAAATTTTGCCATTCATCCATCCATCATGATCAATAATCAAATTCCAAAAAATCATAAAGGGGACCAAGCGGGAGATGGCCCGCTTATCGAATTTTTGAGGGGGGCTGCTTATCGAATTTTTCAGGCGGGCCCGCTCAACAAGAGTTCACTTTATCGAAAATGTTTTATAAGCATACAAAAAATTTATTGAACAAAAGATAAAATTTTATACAAAAATTTACAAGCAAAGAAATTTAACATTTCTCAACATATCCTTTAGCAATAACATCCTTATACCAATGAGATGACGCTTTTGGAGTCCGCTTCCTTTCGGGGTCATTGAAATCAACATGGTGAATACCATATTTAACAATGTATCCATAAGACCATTCAAAATTGTCCATTATACTCCAAACAGTATATCCAAGGACCTTGCTTCCGTCATTTATGGCTAAAAATGGCAAAATTCTAGTTTTGGAATAGAGAAATAAGGGGTTAGGATTTGTTCCATCAGAAATGAGTCGATATCAGCGCTCTAGGTCGACGGCTATTCGATCATCTAGGCCCAATAACCTGAGATTTAAATTTTTTGGCCTCTGGCAGGGTACCCGGTCCTACATGCCCAAGACAAAGTATCTGTGGTTAATAGTTTCTGGATTGACCCTCTGTTGGGCAAATATTTTTTTCAACATACAATCAACTCTCATATAATGCCACCACTGGGGATTGGTGCCAGGGTGGTGATTTATTTAGGGCGGTGTTATATCGAGAGACTTTTACATTGAAAAGTGTTTCCGGTAGGGATGTTACACTCATTTTTAGAAAAGGGGGCAATAAATTTCCAAAAAGGGGCATTTTTTAAAATTCACTGGGGGCAGAGATTCAAAAAAGGGGTAGAGGTGTCACAAAGGAGGCATTCTTTTAAGGGTCGTTGTAACATCCCTAGTTCCCGAGGACCGGATCCAGGATGGCGTTATATCGAGAGTTGTCTGTTGTTAAATTTTCCTTACCTTGCAACACTCCAATTAAATGTTCTCTCAAATATTCGATTCTTGGTGTATCATTCAAACTATCATTAATAGCAGGATAGCCATTTTCGGTAATCATAATTGGGACTCCATATTCTCTTGTTGCGTAGTTGAGGACTTTACGAAGGCCTTGAGGGTCAGAGAAAACCAGTTCTCTGATGGTGGCACCATCATACTGCTCTTGGGGTATGCCATAAGGGAAATCTACTCGATTGGCAACTTTGAATCCATGATAGTAGTTGATTCCAAGCCAATCGGCTGTGCCTTAAAAATTGGATTATGTAGCCTTGAATAGAATTAGAGGTGAGTGTGAGGGCAAAAATTTATTTTTTACCTTTCAATTTTTGTTTTTCTTCTTCCGTGAATTCTGGAAACCTGGATTTGACATAACCGTCTTTTTTAGACCTCTCGGCAATGCCAACTTTCATTGATTGAGGATAATCGCCTTTAAAGATGGGTTCGGCAAACCATCCAAGGCTGAAATCTAGGGCTCTCGCAGCAGCCGCTCGATCTTCCGTTGAATTAGTCATCGGCTCCATCCAACCAGTATTCAAAGCAATACCGATACTACCTCCTTGTTTCTCCTTAAATTCCTTCTCGTAAATCCTATATGCTTCAGCATGTGCCAAAAGTTGGTAATGTGCAGAAAGATATTTTGACCAAGGACAATGCATTTTAAAGTCTCCCGGAGATCCTCTATCAGTTTGACCACAATATCCATAGGTTGACACAGAAAGTGGTTCGTTTATAGTAACCCATTTTTTGACACGATCGCCAAAAGTTGCAAAAAGAAGTCTTGTATAGTTGCCAAAGTATTGTGGCATGTCTTTGTTTAGCCAACCTCCGAGGTTGTTCAATGCTTCTGGTTCATCGAAATGTACCATTGTAGCCTAAAATAGTTCAAAATCGTAATTTTTTTTGGAAGAGGGGTTGGTAAAGTGCACTTCAAATGTTTTCTCCACTGTTATTCCTCACACATCCCTAGAGAGGGGAGGGATTTTTTATGCAATTGGGGGGGGGGCAGTTGAAAAAATTCTAGGAGTATGATATGACCGCAAGTCCTTACCATAGGTTCAATATCATTCGCTATTAACTCATTTATCAAATTGTTATAATATTCAATACCCTTGTGATTAATCTTTGGCAAAGTTCCATCTGGCAGAATTCTTGTCCAAGAAATTGAAAATCGATATTGCTTCACCTGAAAGATAATTTTTGTAAAAAATAAAAATTTTCCTACCCCTATATTTTTCAGCAATTTGATATCTTCTTTATATTTATGATAACTATCACAAGCAATATCACCAGTGGAATTATCTCGGACTACATTGGGAATACGTGCATAGATGTCCCAGTCACTGGGACCTCTTCCTAAAAAGTTTTATGAAAACATCATGCTTGCTAAGCTTAAATTTTGCTGTGAGGGGCCTCGTAATGTAGTCAAAAATAACTCATTTAAGAAGAAGCAATTGAGTGGGGACTTTATAGCTCATTTAGACACATACCATCTTCAGTTGTGGCGCCTTCAACTTGATAAGCAGAAGTCGCGGTGGAGAAGATGAATCCTGATGGAGCCCGGTATATCTAAAAATTTTCATGTCATAAATGTCTAAAAATAGTTTTTTACCACACATTCTTTTCCTTTGACCACAGTCCTTGCTATAAAGAGTAGAAAAATTGAATAAAAGATCAGCATCGATTTTTATAAAAGTTGATAACTTCTAAAAAATTAAGTCAGTGATGTAACTGAGAGCTTCTTTCGCTAGCGCTGGAATCATTTTTGCCTTCGAGATGCGCAAATTCTCCACCTCATCCCCAAATTGGGAGTGTGTGGGTGGAGGAGGGGTGCTTGTATGATTCATTTTAGGGGTATTGCTTTTCCGGAAATTAAAAAAATCAACTAGAGTGGAAAAGACAAATGGTCGGCCAGGGATAGCCCAACCTGACAAGGATCAAAACAAATAAAAGACCAATTTTTGTGATCCCTAAGACCCGTAACAGGTACAAGCTAACGAAAAGTTGATCGAATGATCAAAGAAGATCATCTAGCATTTTATATCGGCTGAAAAGAGTAAAGTCCAGAAGTTCAAATGATAAATAAACAAGGCTAAAGTGTCAATAATAAAGAAAAAAACATTTGAGATCGCCCCCAGGAAAAAAAGTAGGAAGCATATGATCGGTCATTCCCGAAGATTAAACTCTATTTGTTTAAACTCTTAAAATCTTAAGAGATAAACAAGATAAACAATGTGGATTGTTACATAAAAACGAAGATAAAAGTACAGACATTGACGAAGGTAGGAAATTTTTTTAAACTTGGAATAAAATTGTTGAAAGATTGTAATAAATTTTAAACGAAGAGGACATATATTTTTTCGATTTTTGAAATAGGCGGTTATTTGGGGGTAGGGTGATGGATCGTTTTCTCCATCGAAAATTACTGAAAATACGCCATTTTACTTTAGAAAACGATGAGATCTTTAAATGTCCTTATTTGGGCATCCCTGTGTGGTCGGTTGATCGGTTATCATATCAAGAGAGGACAAAACTCAAAAATAACGACGGGATGGTGTTCCCCGCATAAAAACGTTAAATTTTCAGCTCATTTGGATATAATTTTGTAAAATCGACCCCCGGGGGATCAAATCCGCAACCTTCAGATTGGTGACGCGCGCTTTATACCACTAGATCATAAGTCTGAACTTTCGAACTCTCAGTGAAACAGACTATACAAATTTCTCTCATAAAATATGCAAAAAATAAAAAATGACAGGGGCATTCTACAAGGGGATTAAAAAGTGATATTTTTGCGAATTTTGATGAATTTGGAACCTGAAATTTTTTCTAAAAATGACCCCTCTATGGGTAATTTTTATGTGGAGAAATCGATTGCGTAAATTCTCAAAGCTTGAAAATGTTTCCCTGACTCTGATTCAGGTAAAAGTAAAGTGTGTATTGAAGTGAAAATGATCAATAGTTTAGTTTTCATCTGAATCAGGATCAGAAAGCATTTAAATCTTCGGAATGTGCATAATCGATTCTGCATAAAATTACCTTCAGATGGTAATTTTATGCATTTTTAGAAAAAAATTTCGGATCTCAAATTCATTAAAAAATTAGAAAAATATCATTTTTTGATTTCCAAGTTTTTAGCAAAAAGTGTGAAAAAATTGTTTACTTTTTGTCAACATAACAAATTGATTAACAACTTATCAAAATTTTATTTTTAAAAATTCAATTATTTTTTTGCCAAAGTGTCAAAGTGCTCGTTTAAAATTTATTTTTAAGCTTTTTAATATGGTTTTTAGAAGTAGAGGCAATAATGATCTTTCCAATATCTTGGCTTCTTCAATAAATTTTGTTAAAAATATGTTATGTATGAATCCATACATAAAATATATGTGAGCATAGCACGAACAAATGATGCACCACACTACAATTAAAAAGGATCTTTGCCATTATCCTTGCTAGCATACGTCTAGATGGTGTTCAGATATTGGAAACTGCGATTAGCGGATCGTTAACTTTTTGAGTTGGCGGGGTACATAAGAAGCGAGGGGGGACCGGTGCCCTCTCCATTCGAGCCAAAGATGCAAAAAAATCCTTTTCTTAAGGATCCCCCTTATGTTTTTGGGAAAAATCAGCCCTTTTTGAAAAATTGCCCTCATGCCGGACCCCCAGCTACGTCTCTCTTGTCTGGGGGGTTGTCTTTATTATTTCGGCCTTTCTGCATGAGAGTTCAGATCATAGGTAAAAAGGGGGATATATCATATATCCCCCTTTAAGGGGATCTTATGTTTTCAATTTTTTTGAAAAAATCAAAAATTTTTACTTTTTTAAACAAAATTGTCAGTGCAGGATTGTTGTTTTTATTTTCGTTTCAATGTTTAAACTCGTTTGAAAATTTTTTTCTCAATTTTGTTTAGCCCATAACTTTTTACGGTTAGATTTTCAAGCAGTGTTGTAAAAGCAAAAAAAATGCTCTAAATTTTGTGCTCTTTCAACCCCTAAAAGTACTAGTCCTTTAATGAAATTATTTTTTAAAGAACGTTCCTTCTATTTTTGGCCATATTTTGATTTGAAGATCTAATTTCGAACCACGTTCTTCTTTTTCAACTTCCAAGAATTTCATTTTAAAACAACAATGAGGAATTCTTCAAGCGTTATTACGATATTAAATAAGTACTAAAAATTGTCATGAAAATAACACATGTTGTTTAAAGATTTTTATTGAAACTTGCACGACCAACTATTTTTCACTGAAATTATTGAAAATTTTTCATTTTGGAATAGACCTTGGGATAAACAATTAGGAAGATTCTTACTAAGGCCTAGACTTCCTTGGTTTGTACTTTGCATAACACTTTTGAAGAAATTGTGCACTAGTGTAAAAAATCTTATTATTATAATATTTTTCCATTTATTATGCGGTAGGGACATTTTTGTTGAGCTTTTTATAACTCGATTATTAAGAGACATTTTCTCGAACATTCAAAAATTGCCTTATAAGGTTTGAGTGGGTTCTAAATTGAATTTATAAGAGATTAACAAATGAGGAAGTTTTTAAGAGTCATTTCGAGTCAAATTTCGTGCCTCAAAAAATACAAAACTTGATCCGGAGCTCAAAAACCTGATTTTACGTTGATTTTTTGAATTTTCTAACCTGTCTAAAACATCCTGGATATTTTGTTCCGGCCAAATTTTTATTTGGCAGATGTATTTCATCACAGAGAACATTTCTAGCGTGTTTTCGAAAAAATCTGAGAAATTTCAATTTTTGGGCCATTTTTACACGTGGTATTAGAATAAGGAATCGAAAAATTTTCTTAAATTTTTTCGAATCCATGCTAGAAATGTTCTTCGTGATGAAATACAACTGTCAGATAAAAAATTTTGGCCAGAAAAAATTATCCAGGGTGCTTTAGATAGGTTAGAAAATTCAAAAAATTAACGTAAAATCGAGTTTTTGAGCTCCGAATCAGGTTTTGTATTTTTTGAGGCACGAAATTTGACTCAAAATAAACCCAAAGGGTAAAAATCGAAACAAATTTTTCACCAAATTTCACAAAAGTGGTGTCAAATGTCTTAGAATTTTGCCCTGATCACGATAAAGTATCGTGTTAAGGGTTTGGATCGTACCTTCACAAGTTAGTCCGCATAGACCGACAAACATTACAAGTTTTATACCTAGAGCAGGGAAGATCGATAAAAACTGTTCGGTCTCGGTTTTTATTAAATTTCTGTCTTTTTCATCGGTCTTCCAACCCTTCAGTTAGTTTTTTGTCTTTCGGTTTCAGTCTTTTTCTCTTTTTTTCGCTCAATCATGAAAATGAAATGAAGGTTAATTTAAAATTTTATAATGCACAATTAATGGTGTCGATAAATAAATTTTTATTGAATTAGGAAATGTTCGCTTTTTGAATTTTTCGATTTTTTTCGGGTTTTTCGGTCTTTTATGTTTTTTAACCTTCGGTTTTAGTCGGTTTTTTTATTGGTCTTCCAACACTTCGTTTTCGATCCGGTCTTTTTCGGTTTCGGTTACGGCTTCGGTTTTCCAGCTCTAAAAATACCCCCGTAGTACGTACAGGTATTTATGTATTAAAAATTGAAACAATTTTTTGAGAGGGTAACCGATAAAAGTGGTGTCGATCGTCTTCTCTCATCATCCCCTACAACTTTTGTTCTAGCGTCCGCAGTTTAAATCTAATGTTCCCGAGATCATCTGTACGCACACGAACATTACACGGTTATACTAATAGGATATTTCTAGTTTTCTTTTTATTAACTGTTTCACAAGAGTGTGGAAAGAAGTTGTCATTCCATACTGCGTAGATAGGAATCCCGTCCGATCTGGCAAGAAGCAATGTTGGGTCCTAGGTTCGATCCCGCTAGTGTAAAACTTTTGATTGTAAAAATTTTTTATTTTGAGAAGTCAAAAAATTTTTTTAATTTTTGCTCCTTGAAAATCAAAAATTTGTTTTTAATCAAAATTTTTACCTTAGTGCGATTGAACCTGCGTACCAAATGTTGTTTAACTTGCCATTTTGGACGGGCAGCTTCATTATCCATTACACTATGGATCGGCAATCTTTTTCTACATTCTCGATAAACAGATCTTCTAAAATATTTTGCTTTTTTTATTAAATTATTCAATTTTTACTCTTTATTTCCTTGTTTTTTGTGTTGAATAAGATTTAAAGGGCATTTTTCAATCATCAAAAACAACTTCAGCCTAATTCCTTTTTCTTGTGTCTAACATTTTTACTGCTTTTTAAGGATTTTTAATCATATTTGTCGGAGTTTTTCTCAATCTTGTGACAACGTTTTTCTTTTCGAAATTTATAGATATAAAAAAGATAGTAAGTCATCAAATATTCTAAAAACTTGGTACAAAAATATCAAAATTAATTTTAGTTCTCTCTCCCTCCCCCCCCCCCAGCACACGTGTACAACCCCCCCTCAACACGTGTACAACCTCCTTGAATTTCAAGAGGGGGGGGGGTCACCCGCAGAATGAGTTTCGCCCGCAAAATTTGCGGGCGAAAATTTCCTATTTTTCAACAAAAATCATAATTTTTTAAAGCTTAAAAAACTTTTAGCTTAAAAAAGTGTTTTTCAAAAAAAAAATTTTTCGCGAATAAACATAAGAGGGGACCAAAGTGATGTTTGAAAAAAATCGAAAAAAATCACCTTGATCCCCCCTATGTTTTTTCCCAAAATTTTGAAAAAATTTCGAAAAAAACATAAGGGAGGAAAACATAACCAAGGTAAATTTTTCGCCCGCAAGTCAAAATTTTTGGGGGGTGTTTGTACACGTCTACCCCCCAGCATGGGTTCTCTTTTCAGCATGGAGTGCTAGGGCATGGAAGGATTACTGGGAGAAGATAAAGGGTGACGCAAAAAAGAAGAAATTTTTTCAAAAATTTTCAAGTTTTTAAAATTTCACCAAAATAACCGTTTGATCTAAATTTCAAAAAGCCGACCTGCCGTATAGGGGTACCAAAAAGTCGGATTCAAAAACGGACTTTAGATTCGTGTTCAGCGACCCCGAAAACCTAGAGTATACCACGGTTTCAAAAATTGATTCGAATTTTCGTTACTATGGTTTGAGATTTCGAGACATCGTCTCTATTGCTTCCTACATGTGAGAAATTTTATAAAGTTTATTTCTTACATTGAACAGTGTAGCCAAGTTTTTAGTCCGACATTTCGTGTCTTTACAAAGTACTAAAAGAAAAATTCTCAATTTCTTTGACGCATGTTTTCCTTTTTATTCAAATTTCTCACGCGTTTCTTTTGTTTTTCTTGATTTTATTAAAGTTTGCGTGTTTTTTGTCAGTAATTTACTCTTTACCCCTATTTTTTTGATTAGTTTGTTTAAAATTTTGTCTTTTTTAGGATGACTCGAGAATTTTTGAATTTTTTAAATGGACCATTAATTTTTTCTACTTGTATATTTGGCACTTTATTTAATCTTTTTGCTCTTTATCTTCTAATTTTTGTGAAAATTCAACGAAAAAATTCGACCAAAACAAATGAGAAGATTCGTCTATTAAGCATTTCTATTTATACGGATCAACCTAGCAATTATATAGAAAAATTGGAGTTGCACAAACTGGAAAAAGCACAGACGAAGAAAGTTAGAAAACCCAGAATTTTTATATATTTTCTGTGGATTATTGGCTGCGATATTGTTTTATTATGTTCGTCATTATTGAACTTTTCGGTGCCCACACTTTTGAATTGTTTTAACGGCAAATATGCTCTTACTTTACCATATTGGTAAGAATTTTTTCTCAATTTGAAGATTGCCAAAAATTTCAAAACTTGAAAATCCTACTACTATCCTACTACCAGTGAAGGTTCCGCACCCAACCGGTTTCTGCTCCAACAGGTTCCGGTTCCAGAGCCGGAACCTAAATTTTTTTTTAAATTTTCTCTAATTTAAATTTTTTTTATAGCCTTACATGCAACATTTTAATAAAAAATCCAATTAGAAAGAGAGTTTTGACAAAAATGAGTTCCGATCCCAGTTCCGCGTGAGGAACCGAAACCTAAATCTTAGAACCAGAACTGCTAAGGTTCTGCACCCAACCGTTTCCAAATAACAAGCCCAATTTTAAAATTGAAAATAAAGGCTTTTTGATAGCTAAAGATACATAGAAACATCTTGTTTTTCTACATTGGTGTAAAAAAGGGGGTGGAGTCCATATTTTCCAAAAAATTACTAGTGGGTAAAGGGACAACTTCGAAAATTTTGCTTCACCTTCCCCGCTCTACCACCGAATTGACAACCAAGAAAAAAAGAACGCAAAAATTTTTAGGCCAAAATAACCATTTTTGATGATTTTTGGTAAAAAAATCCATTTTTATAAACAAATGGACATTTTTGGAGTTGACGACCCAAAAAATGTCTCCAAGATTTTTACTAGGGTGGTAATAGAGCAAACTTGATTCTTTCACATTTGGGGCCCATTTCTGAACTCCTGCACATGGTGGACACAGGATCTGGACCGTTGGGAGCCAAATGACCACAAGAATCCGGGGATCTGTATCCATTTCCAGAGGTCATGTCATATATAGCCAAACGATAAACATGATTTTGCTTAAATTTTCTCTACCCACTACCCTCCTCTCCTCCTGTGTTCTTGGAATCACCTTTGAACCACCCTGCTGATGTAATAAAAGGTTTTATGAGACCATTTTTTAGGTATACAATATGCAATACCACTTTCACAACCAGTGTTTGGCTGATGAT